>LOJH01005745.1:0-17276 GCA_001685095.1 Ellobius talpinus | reverse complement strand
TGTGTGTGTGTGTGTCTAACGTGCCCAAGGCAATATTACAACACTTCTGTGATGACAGCATGTAGCGATGTGGGCAACAAAAGACCCCAAAGGAAACCTGCTCTCTGAGTGCAGAGCACTGAGATCTGGTGAGGTGAGAGGAAAGCCACACTGTTTCTCTTCACTTTTCACCTTTCTTTCACCACTTTGGCTCAAGGTCAATCCAGATGTGTAGGCATAGCCAAAAGCTCTCATAATTTTTGATTATGTGTATGTCTGTATATGTGCACCTGTGTGTGGCCTAGGAGGTCAGATTCATCATATCCCCTGGAGCGGGAGTTATTCATGGTCCTGAGTTGCCCACACTAGGAAGTGAACTCTAGACCTTGGCAGGAGGTGCAGGAGCTCTTAACTACTGAGACATTTCTCCAGCCCCTTGAAACCGTTCTTGTTAGCCACAGCAGCACAGGTGGCGGTAGAGATCTGGTCCAGGGGCTATAATGTGCCAATGTGGAGTCTAATCTTGTGAATTGCTCATGGTTTCCTTTTAGGTCAATTTATTTAGGGATTGAGCTACGCACAAACCATTGCTATGTGTGTGTCTCTGGCACCTACTTATTACCTTGCATAATCCAAAAATAAGAATGTTAAAAATTATGAGATAAAGTGTCAAAATAATGCTTTAAAATATATAAGTGTTTGGAAAACTAAGAGGATTGTTTGTGGAACGTGAAAATTTTATGTCACTCAAATTTTGGGGTCTATTCATAAAGTGCTACTGGACCAGCATCATGCTCCCTTGTGTAGTGTCTGCAGTATCTGTATGACAAGAGCCGAAGTGAGGAGCTGCAACAAAGACCAGGTGTCCACAAAGCATGAAAAAATTTACCATTGAGGCTGGACAGGAAAAAACTGTTTTGGCTTCTGATAAAGGAAAACAAACAGAATAAATACCAATCTTGAAGACCTGATGTGGGAGTTAGACAAGGCTTGATGAGATACAGTACCCATGTTCAGTGAGGCGAGGATTAGCGCTCTTGCTATGCATGTAAGATTTTTTGATTCCTGTTTCTATTTCATATATAATGACAAGATTGAACTCAAGCTAGGTCAGTTCTCTACAACTGAGCGACATTGTCAAAAACCAGGATTAACACTCTTCAAATAAATGGAAAGAGAAAATGTTTCAAATGAAACAAAGAATTATGAGAATAGGACAAATAAATAATTACATCACTTTCCCTCCTTCCCTTTCTGTAGCATGAATTCTAGTTAGTTTTAATAAGAAAAACCCAAAGTCAGATATGGGGCTTAATGCCGAGGATCAGAGAAGCAGAGAGGTCAGCCACTAGAGAGTTCTTTATCTCTAAGCAAAGCTCAGAACAAAGGGGTGATCCTATTCTCAGTCTGCATATCCAGATCTGTCTCCAACCACACCTCAGACTGCCCCGAGCTCCTGTCTCCTTCTGTCTTATATTCCTCTCTCTACACAGTCATATCGCTTCTGTCTCCACCTCCCTACTTCTGGGATTAGAGGTGTGGGATCCCAAGTGCTGGGGTCACTTTTGAGTGAGCTCTGTTTCTCTTTTAGACTGATTCAATCTTGTGTAGCCCAGGGTGATCTTGAACCAACAGAGAACCCTCTGTCTCTGTCTCTTGAGTCCTGGGATTAAAGATGTGTGCCACTACTCCCTGCCCTCTAATTGCTTAGCTCTGCATTTTGATCTTCAGGAAAGCTTTATTTCTTAAAACATAAACAAACATCACTACATCTTTCCTCCCTGCAGCATCCTCTTAAGTCCTCCCATTTCAACTCTTTCCATCTTTCTCCACTCTTGAATCAATAGCCTCTTTTTCTTTGTTATTGTTACTTATCCAATACAAAGTGATCAGCCCTAACCATATACACACAAAGAACAAACATGGATTGAGCAGCTTATATTTCTATATTTGTTTATAGTTATTCACATAATATTTTATAACAAAAATAAAATATCTCAAATTAAAATTTCACTGAATGGCTGCAATAGCGGAATAAAGAAGGCAGAGAAAAGGGTCAATGAACATAAAGATGAATCAACAGCATTACATAAACTAAAGAACACAGAGGCAAAGGTAGTGGGGTTATGAGAATAGAACCTTAGAAACCTACAAGGTAACACAGAAAGAAGTAGAGGAAAGAAGAAACCAATGAAGGCAGATTAAAAACGGGAAATGATAATGACCTTTTCCAGTTTGGTTAACATCACTGGTAAAACAATCTTCAACAGGATAGCCACAACTAGAATTATGTCCAACACCACAATGACACTCATAAAAAAATCAAAGGAAATGAGAATAAGTGAAACTAGACAGCAAGGGAGCCACCACATTCTTCAATAAAATAATCCAGAGATCCATTGCAGATATGGAAATTGGAAATAAACACAAGCGGGTAATTTTTAGAAGAAAAAAATATTTTGGGACTCTGAACTCTGACATGTGATATTTTCATTTGAAAGAAATGATGGGAACTTCATTTCTTAACTTGGGAAGTTTAAGTGACTTACCTAAAACAGCTCTCAACTAGGAAGGAAGGAGGGAAGAAGGGCAGGGAGGAAATGGAAGGAAAGAGGAGGGAGTGGAGAGAGGCAAGGTAGGAAGGAGGGCAGGGCGGTAGGAATGAAAAGCAGAGAGGGGATAAGAGAGATAGAGAAGAAGCAGTAATCTCTTGGTGGAGAATGGAGTTAATAGAGACCTTAACAGTGTTCTTATCACTATGTTTCTCCTTAAGGATAAGAAGAAAAAGGTGTTTTTCCACAACAGGAAACAGCTTAGGGGAAGGTAATTCTCCCTGGAGGATTCCAGGCTCCCACTCAGTAGTAGTAGGAAGCTGAGACATGGAGACTGTTAGAAAGAAAACATGGAAAACAGCCAGTGAATTATTTTCCCTGCTTGCTGAAGCCATATTTAAAAGGGCAATGATAGTGAACAACATCCTTTTTTCACAGGAACAAAACCATTGGGAAATCTAGTAATAAAATATAACACTTGTTTCAGTGCCAAGAAAAATTATACGAATTACTTGTTGACATTACATAGCCAAAAAAGAGAAGCAAGACACTGGATTGTTGACTAAAGTCATAAATGCTTTAGCAGAGGATAGGATGTCCTTTGTCTCCACATTGTCTTCTTTCTCCTCATCCTTCTTTAATCTTCTCCTCTTTCTAACCCTTCCTCTTCCTTTTCTTCTTTCTCTTTCAACTTCTTTCTGTCTCTTTCTGTTTTTCTGTGTCTCTGCATCTTACAAACATGAGAGAGAGAGAATGACAAAGATGATCACATCGGTAGACTTCAGTCTTTATACTGATCTAGACAGCGGTTGTAGTGGTGTAAACCAAAAGAAGACTGGGTATTAATGAGATATAGAAGAAACTTTGAAGATAATGCCAATAAAGTTCTAAAATTTAATATTTGAAACCTAAAACCTAAAATTTTAGGGATTGAGTTGGAAACTAAAAAAGAAGGAAACGAGAGATTTTGTTTTAAAACTGTATTCTGAGATTAGCTTCTATGTCAGTAAGCAGCAATCTCCTTACAGTCCTGCCTTATAAAAACACTCAATTGCATTCCAGTAGAGAACCATAGGAATTTGTCTCTACTTCTTTGGTGAGGCCAACAAATAGTTGGAAAACACCACCGCCACTTGTTGAGGTGTCTAGGTTCGAAAGGCATTGAGGAAAGCCATTCTTCAAACACAGCCAAAAATGGCACTAAGGATCATGGTGGTATTATGATGGACTCAGTACCCACTGGTGTGGCGATACCACCTGAGTTAGCAGATACCCATTACCACTCACAGTGGGAACAACAATAGGCAGGGAAACAGTTATGTGGACACAGTTAAAAAGCAGTCACATAAAATGCTTCATGGTTTCAGACTTCTAGGGCAACAGACAAATCTTGTGGTCCCTGAACATCCCTTAACTTGCCTTTGAAAAATGGTACAGACTAACACCTACAGTCTTGCTCTTTCTTCCCAGTAAACCCTTAATGCTGTGGTATGCAAGAGGAAGAAGAATGATATCGGTGTTATGGCTACATGTGCACAATAACTAAAGCAGGCTACCTATAGGATGTGAAGATACCCTGGACAAGATCAGTACTTCAGAAAAAGCCATGTGACCACTCTTGTCATACCCGCCCCCCTTTCCCGTGCTTAGCTTGATCTGACCTAATCTTTCTACATCTGACATTTTTCTTTGTTCTCTCTTTACGGCCCTAGACTCAATAAAAAATAACATTGCTTTAAAAAAGGAAATGGAAAGCTGACATTGACAGGATAGACCTCAGGGGTTTTGTTTGTTTGTTTGTTTGTTTGTTTGTTTGGGGCAAATGAAGACAGAGGTACAATGATTGTTTTGAAAACTCTGTGGCTCTGGCCTTCCAGGACACAAATCAGAAGAAAGGAGAAGTAAAGAGGTGATTTAAAACTGATTATATTTTGGCAGGAGGGGGGGAAAAATCTTGAAAAATCATCAAGTATATTCCATTTGATTCTATTTGTGTAGACTTTACTGGAAAATATTTTTTTTCCATTTTGTTCAGATAATGTAATTTTGTATTTTATTACTATTATTATTATTATTATTTTAATATTATAGAAAGTTGAATGGGAAGACACCGAGTGGTAATTATAAGAATATGCCAGGACTTTCCTTTAGGTCCTTTCTAGCTTGAGAAGCCCTATCAGGGTCCTATTGATAGTGCTTTGGGAGAGATCTATGACTCTGAAGAACAAATCGAAAAGTTATTAGGTTTAATTGCTTACCCATTAGATGTCAACTCTACATGGATGATGAGTTTCAAAAGAAGCTTTCTGGTACCCTTTGACATTTCCTTGGTTCTAGTGCTTCCTGTTGATTAAGAAGAATTGGCCCAATAGTCTCTGGGGAAAGAGATAATTCGGAGTCTCAGCAATAGCTATTGATAATTAAGAGACCCCAGCTCATCTCAAGAAATAAAAAAGGATCATTCTACAAAACAAAACAAAAACCCATTGAGAATGAATTAACAAAGTGTTCACAGGGTATAAGAGTGGTGTCAGAGTACAAACAAAAGAGTATTTTTTTCCAACTCATCAAAAATGTGCATCAGCAGCCCTTAATGTATAATAACTAAGGTGCCAGGACTCATATGGTGATGAATTACAACATGCCTTTCTCTCTCTTCCTCTATTCACATTCTCTTCCCATCTTCTTTATTTCTGATAAAGGGTGTTCCTGATGATTCTGACAAAGGAGTTCATAGAGATGGGGTGCTCATTTCTTTAAGGCTGCATACACCAGTGCCACTGTTTGTGTTAGTGTTTGTGTTAGTGAGCTACATGGGTACACATGGTGCAAGTGACATTCTAAGGCGTAGGCAGAAGGAAGTTTCAGATGTTTGTGTTAACTCATTTCAATGGATATCTTCTAGAATACAGTCACAACCTCCTTATACATTACTTTTCTATTTAAACAAGTTTATAACATATTAACTAGCTGTTACTCCATACCAAGAAGTAGAAACTATCATAGGAAAAGGAAATAAACTGGAGTGTTCCATCAAAAAACAGAGTATAGGAATGGAAGGCAAAAATATAGCAAAGATACAGTCATGTAGAGCAGTAATCTAATTCTAAAGAAGTGTGTGGAGACAGCAGCAAGTAAAAACAGCCATGAATGGTAGATTGTACAGGAAAGGCTCTTTTAAATATTTAAAATTTGAGTCACTTTTGAAGAAAGGGAGAGAATGGATTTGAATTTTGAAAGGGGGGGTCAATATGGAATTCCAGGAAGCAGGAAGCACACTCACAACCTGGGTGAGTAGGAAATGCATGACAAGTCAGAAAACTCCTAACAGTCTGGTGTTAGTGAAAGCTACGGCTTGAGTGCGTTCCCCAAAGTTCCTGGGTTCGAAATGCAGTCCTGGCGCTTCCATGTTGTTGGTGTTTGGAAGATTCCATGAAAGATGCAGCTGAGGCCCCCAAGACACCAGCAGCTTTCCAATAAGATCTAGGGTACTGCTCTGATTGTCCGTGATGCCCTCTGCAGTGTTGGGGTACAGTAAGGCAGCTCTCAACAGGCACTGAGCAGTTGAAAGCATAATGCTTTTCCGCGCACCTGATTTATAATTTAAATTTCTATCGTGTGCAAATTGCCTAGTAGTGTCAATGAAAACAGACTAAGACAGTGAATACAAACCTGTGTGCAAGTGAGGAATGAAGCCCGGTTTGTATAAGATTAGAAACCAGCAGGATCATCTAAAAGGAGAAGGGATCCAACAGGGTTTTCAGGAAATTCTGTCTTCAGCTGTTGGAGAAGAAAGGAGATCAGAGCAGTTTCCAGTGGCACCTCTGAGGTTATCAAAGGATGAGCCGGAGTTGTTAAAATCTAAAGCATCCCATGTTGCTGTCCCTTGCAGGCTAATCCTCTCTTGTTTCAACAAAATGGACACCACTGGTGATGTGTTTAAAGGATAAGACTTTGGAATTTATCTCTTCAAGAGAAGTAAGAGATAGAAGAACTGGATGCTCTCTCCAAGGATGAGATTAAATACTTCCTTAGGTACTGATAAAAGAAGCTGTAGAGACAATTGTCTGAGTAGTCACTGGTGGTAAAATTCCATTAGAGAGAGAGAATGGGAAATCTGTGAAGCATAATTCAATGAAGGAAGAGCCCAGGGTTCAGTGGCCTGATAGTTTTCAAGAAAGAAGATTTTTTTCTCCCACTTATAGTTCTTGACAAAGTGTTCCTTTCTCATTTTTAAGAAGCATCCTTCCCCCACAGCTGATGTGAGTTTGAAACCCATGCTGTGTCCCAAGACCTGGAATCATCAATAATCATGTGATTCTCTGCTTTTGTTAACAATGGCTAAAGAATGATGTCTAAGAATAGTGCATTCTATTCATCTTGATAGCCAGGAGAGTAAGTGCTTTGGAAATCAGAAAAAAAATATGTAGTTCAATATTTAAATGCAAAATAGAAAACTCTTTCAGAATATAAAGGAAAGAAAGTAACAAAAAGCAAAATATACTCAGAGTAAATGAATCCCAGAGAAAAATGCAATATAGAGATAAAAATCTCAGCACTGCTCAAGAAATAGAAACTTTTCAACATCTTCTTTTGAGTGTGTTCTTTGCATAGGCAGTATGGAGAACTGGAATTTTTTCATAACAAATGGAATAGCAGTGCTGTTCCTCACATAGGAATCTGTTTCCTGAAAGTGTTATACTTAAGTTTCTGAGCTCTACGGAGTAGTCCCCTGCATCAACATCCTCTAAGGAACAGTTGAAGAAGTGATAATGGCTCTTCTGCTTCATTTGAGCATTGAGGAGATCAATGTATGGAATTGTTCCTTATTTATTTAAACTCATTGTTAGAATTAATCATTTGATTTCAGCAAAATGATCTGGAGTTATGGGGTTAATAGATATGTATCAAAAAAATGACACATACTGGAAATAATGTAAGGAATTCAATTTGGGGATTATATAATACGTTTTTCACTTCATCAGCAATGAAATGTATGGTGACCATTAGGCTCACAGATAAGAAACAGATTGTATGAGTCCCACTACTACTAAAGTAGAAGGGAAAACCAATAACACAACTTTCTCATGGTTAGCAACAAATGATGGTTAGACAACTGGTTATCTAACAAAGAATTAGTTCTTTATAATCTTATGACCTTGACTTATGTAAGAACTTAATAGGCATGACACTAAAAGCACAACCCAAAAAAGAATAAAAATAAAAATGACATCAAAACTCTTTGCTGCAAAAGATATTATCAATATGCATGGAAAAGGGGAAAGGAAAGTTTAGCTAGGTGTCATGGATGTCTTCTGGGAAGCAGTACTTACCACACAGAAAAATGGCTGTTGCACAGCTAAACTGACTACCACTGTGACTGCACAAGGCTGTCATAGGATTAAGCCAGTCAAACTCACAGCATGAATGAGGGAGGACCTCCAGAGGGCCTACAGTTCAGATGAGGAGCTTTGGTAATTGATGGCTGCTGCAGGGGGAAGGGTAAGTTTCTTCAGTGATGCCATTCGTCCCTGGGAGACAACCCATGTTCCAGTAGATGGGCCTACACAAATATGCATACTGGTAGTAGGAAGTAGACACAATGTGTGTAAAAACACAGCATATGACGTTGGGAGGTCAGCAGGGATAGGTGAGGAATTGGAGGAAAGGGAATGGGAGATACATTTGGTCTAAACATATTATATGCACGTATGGACTTCTCAAAAAAATTAAATTAATTTTAAAATACAAAATAATAATAATCGTTAATAATGACAAAGCAATAAGTAAAACTTTGATAGTTATTTTCCCTTGAGATATACAGCTAATTGACACATGAAAACATAAGTAACAACCTTTGTTATTATAGATATGTAAATCAAAATTGCATAGAGATATTATTTTGTACTCCCTAGCACGGCTAAAATCAAAAGAATAGACAATGAGTATTCGCAAACTGCTACATATTATATGTTTTCATATGTCTGATATATGTAGAATATACATATCAAAAGATACAAAATAGATCAATAGTTACCTAAGAATGTGTATGTTATATAGCTTCAGAAGTATAAAAATGTTAAAGAATTCAATTGGAGTTGTCATATAATTCAAGCAATTTACTCAACAGCTTTAAATTTCATATTTAAAATGTTTGTATATAGAAAGTGAGTATCTTAACAGTGTTGCTTAAAAGTACAGGTAAACAGACCAAGCAAGAAACTAAATTAAGATCAACCCATCTTTTCTACTACTTAGCATTTAAACAGTATAATATACTACTGGAGTGGGTTGTAGATCCTTTAATCTAGTTCTGGTCACAGATCTGCCTCTCACTACCTGGGTCATTTAGCAGCTCATATCTCTGAGCCTTTGCTGCTCTCATTTGTAAAATGGCCATAGAATGCCTGTTTGTAGGTTTTCATTGTGGAATGAATAGCATATCTAAAATGATTCACAGATTGCCTGCTATATTTAAGTATTTTGTTAATTGTGTTATTTCCATTTTTCTTCAGTTTTGCAAATGGGATCCAGGCTTAAGCTCGACTGCCTTTTCTAACATCTGTAACTGATGCTCCTCCCCACTGCACAGCTGTCACCATGCTTTATTGATTTTGTTTACTGTTGCTGCTCTCCTCATTGGCACATGTGTGACATTCAACGAAGCAGGAGAATGCAGCTGGAAGACCACAGGCTTGCTGAAGAGAGGAGGTTCTGTATCTGGTTTTTCCCTGATGACATGTTGGTGAATCCTTTCAAATTGCTGTTTGACTAACCATGATGAGTCAGTAGCGTCTGTCTGGGCAGGTTACCATGAGGATAAAATTCCACAAACAGTGCTGAAATGGTAAAGAACAAAGCGCTTGGCACACAGGAAAGACACTGAACCAACCTAAGCCCTTCCTCCCTTCTTCCTCCCTTCCACCCTCTCTTCCTTCCTTCTTTTCTTCCTCTCTACTGTCTTTCTCTTTCCCTCCCCCTCCCATTTTCCTTGCTTCTTCCCTCCCTCTCTCCTCTCCATCCTTCCTCCATTTTTTATACCTCTATAAAATATAACACTCTAATAAAATTATAAGAATAATACCTGAAATGAGGAAGAAAAGCACACCTTGACTCATAGTTTTCATTCCCCTCCCCCCCAAAAAATCCTATCCACAGCTTCCAAATCCCGAAATGTCTGCAATTAAAAAGTCATCTTTAAAGACACACGGAGACACTGTTACCTTTTTACTTCCTTTTCGGTGATCAGGTAAGACAGAAAGGAGACAGACACTTGAGTTTTACATAGAATTTGATGAAAAATTTAAAACTCTAGCCACTCCTGTTCTCCAAACTGGCATTTATTAGCATTAGGAGGAGAGTTTGTGAGCAAGACATACATAGAAAATGTGCCGAGGGCTCTAGGAGAGTTGCTTTCTGCAGGGGGCAAAGTCTTAGTGTCAGGCTTTGAAAGAAATAGCAGAAAGGTAATGTGAGCTGAAGCTCCAGATTTCTCAATGTGTCCATTTGAGTTACAAAGGATTTTTATGCTCCATTTCAGACATTATTTAAACATTGTTATTCCTCCAAACATGCCACATAGAGATAAGCCTTGGCTCTGAACCATGTGAAAATGCAGATTGGACTGGAAAGGCAGCTTCAAAGTGCCTTCTTGGAGGTAACTGTTTATTAAGCTGGGGAGGAATTTCAGTTCCAAACCCTACATGGAAGGGGAGTGGGGTGAGGTTTGTAATATTCTCCTTAATGGTGTGATTTGCACAACAGTGGTGCAGTGATAATCTAAATAAAGTTCCTTCAGCCATCCGGGCATTCTACTGTAGTTGCTTCATTTAATCTAATGGTCCACATGTAGGTAATTTCCATGCATTTTAATCTGTTTAATGATCGCCTTTCTCAGGTGATTTACAGCAACTGGATATGTGGGGCTCTGTTACCCAGGAATCACTCACTGCACAACAAGCATCCCCCCCAACCGAGGGGTGCGACTAGAAAATGCATGTTTTGTGTAGATCTGATTTCTTTAACTCCACAATAACCAAGATGCACTGTGGCTCACAAACAAGGTTTAGTAACTGGAAATACAGGTACCCAAAGAACAGATTTCACATTTTATTAGATTTGCGGAATTATGAATACAATGATTTTGCTAAATTTCAATTATTATTTTGAAATAGTGGGTCCTTTGGTACAACAGATGGATGCTAACTCAGAGATCATTTCCCTAGGCATGGGTTTTTTGAGATATTCTGCAAGGACAAGATACAATTCCACAGCTCCTATGGTCAATGTGAGTTAGACTGAACCACATTCACACACTCTGGGTTCTGAGAATGTTTGCAAATATGGAGACATTATATTTTATTTATCGGTGTGATACATTATTTTCCACACTAACATCATCATCAAAACTATTTCCATTTTGTAATTCCCTTTGCCATCCTGCAGAAATACTTAATGAATGGCAACCCTTGTCTATCCCTAATATCAGATTTCTTTGGAAATATAAAACATACATTTGGAAACAGACATATCTGAGCTTCTGTCTGACACTTGCAAGCATTGAAATCTCACATCATAAGCTATTTTAGGTCTCAGAAAGTTGCTTTTACCTTTTGCAAAAAGAAACAAAGAAACAGAGAAAGATAACAAGAACTACTGTATAGGAGCCCTGTGAAAATCAAGTAAAAAATGTGTAAAATGATGGGGAAAGAGCCTGCTACTTTAGTGAGTTTCAATTCTTTCCCCACTGTATTCCATAATGACCATAACATGCTAGAAGTGTAGCCATCCTTGTAGATCAGCAAGATCTTACAAATTTCCACATGAATGTCTAGTCTGTTTTAAAGGACCTTTCAGCCAGCATCTTAGAAGATGAATAACCAATCTCTGACTGTAAATAGATGTATCACGTGAGAGATATGAGCCCTGCAGTTGGTCCTGACTCAGTCCCAGAACGTGGGCATTTCAGGCAATGTCACTCTTCATTCTGACCTTTCTGCCACACCAAAGATCACTCAGCCAGTGCTGAAGTGAGGAATAAATCCAGAATCACCATTAACCAGAACCTGATCCCGATAACTGTAACTTACTAGAAGCAACTTGCTCAGAGTCTTCCAATCTGGAATGTGTGATCAGTCATGAGGGACTTGAAGGGAAACAAGGGATGAAGACAGAGAAAGGAAATTGACGTGGAGAGAACGTCTCAGAACTACAATCTAAATGAAGCTTGAAACAGCATTTCCCTGTGTAAAAAGGAAAGCAAACTTGAATGATGTTTTTGTGTCAGTGTTTGGCAGAAGTTGTGAATTTGTTGGAGCCTGGAAAACGGCATACTACATTAGGCAAAGTAAAGTTCAAAATGACTAATAAAGATCAATATTCTGTCTCATTCTCTAGAATCCTGTCCATCCAATATATTGGGGTGGAAGGAATCTTACGCACAGCTAACAGGACTAAAAATAGTTCAACCATTAGGAGCAATAGTATGAAATTCCCTCCTAAAGCAAAATAAAGCAACAGCAGCAACAATAAAAAGAATCTGTTCTGTGATTCACTTCTAGGCAGGTAAACAAAGGAAATAAGACACGTCAAAGAAATGACAGCACCCCGGGATTTTTCAAGGAACTGTTCATACAGTTAAGATATGGATTAACCACGTTACCCACCAACAGAAGAAGAAGGAATAAATTTAAATTACTGGGTATGCACAACAGCTCAGTGACAGTACTTGCCTAGCATACACAGGACCCCAGGTTGTACCCTCAGCACTACAAGATAAGGAAAGATAGAATGCAATTTAACCATAAAGAAGAATGAAACACTAATAGCAAAATGGATAGAATCAAAGAACATCATGTTGAATAAAGTGCACCAGAAACAGAAAGACAAGTACTTCACCTTTTTTAATACACAGAAGAAAAGGAAAAAAAACCTGACTAATGTAGGATAGTGTCTTCGGAGACTGGAGAAGGTATATGTAGGAAAAAGGAGGTTACATTTGATCATTGCTGACTGTGTGCACGTATGTCCACGTAAATCTGGATCTCACTAATGAGCAGTTAGGTCATGTGAGTCAAATATGAAATAAAAAGTTGATGTGGGATTCCCCTCTGTATGCTGTGAATATCATTGGCTAATAAAGGAACTGCTTTGGGACTATAGCAGAGCTATAGGGGAACAGAGTTAGGTGGGGAAAACTAAACTGAATGCTGGGAGAAAGAAGGGCAGAGTCAGAGAGAAGCCTTGTAGCCCTGCTGGAGACAGATGGTGAAACTTTAGCTGGTAAGCCACAGCCATGTGGTGATGATACACAGATTACTAGAAATGGGTTAAATTAAGATAGAAGTGTTAGCCAATAAGAAGCTAGAGCTAATGGACCAGGCAGTGTTTTAGTTAATAAAGTTTCTGTGTGATTATTTCAGGGCTAAGTGGCCGGGAACTAACTAGTGGCCTTCTCATACAAAAAGTAATTAATTTAAAAATCCTATACATTAGAAATGAGAGAGAGTTCCCTACAGTTCAAGATGGCTACTTTTGTCCCCAGGAGGCCTTTCAAACCTTGGGAGACACTATCAGCAAAGGAGAGATGGATTTTAATTAAATAAACCTGGAGATAGAGTGGAGGTGGATGAAGCAATAGTACTTTGTTGACATAAGTTTTAAAGCAAAGATTTAAGGAAGATCTATTTAATATCTGGAATTTAATTTTTTAATGCAATAAACAGGTATCTTTGAACAGCTGAAAGGGGTCACTTTAAACACATAAAAGTTTATTTTCATTATCAGTATAATTATAAAGGTTAGAAAATAATTTGAAAAGTTTGTTTTTATAAATATATTATCTCTTAACACATCTCATTTATTTAAGGAATTGACACATTTGTTCAATTTTTAACTAGTATATATTTATTGTGTTTGGAATTGTGAAAAATAAGGAGATAGAAACAAAACTAGCATATAATTTAGCTATTCAACTGCTGGTATCTATCCCAAAGTGACAGCGTCAGTCTATCAAAGGGGAATGTCGGCTCCTTGGGGAACATCGGCTCACATGCTAAACACAGACCACTCACGATAGCCAGTTTATGGATTCAACTGCTGTATCCAGCAATGGATGAATGGGCATAGACATTGTGTATATATACAAATACATCTAGCATCTAGGCATCAGAAAGAGTGAACTTCTGTCATTGATGGCAATGTGAGTGGAACTAGGCTGTGTTAAGAGAAATGAGACAAACAGAAAGTCAGATGTCAGTTGTTCTCACTTACACTCAGAAGCTGAAAAAAAATATAATTTCCTGGAGGAAGATAGTGAAATCCTTATTAGGGCTAGGGAGGAGAGAGGGGGAAAGGGTGGAGGGAAGCGAGATAATAGTGCATAGTCAGGACTTGTGTCCTGCAGCACAGTACAGCAATTATAGTTTGTTTGCAACAATTTATTATAGGATTTATAAAATGTAGGAAGAAAAGAGTCCAGAAGTTTCCAACACAAAGAAATGTCTAAGAAAATGGAAATGCCCAGTACACTGCCTGGATGGTTGTTTGTCATATAGATATATCGAATTATCACACTGTGCCTCATACACATATGCAATAAAAATACAATGAAGAAACTGGAGATTTGGCATTGTTTCTATCATTCCAGCACACAGGAGATGGAGACAGGGGAACTTCAAAGAGACCCAATTAGACTGTAGATTTAGGAGATCTGCCTCAGTATGTAAGGTGAACAGTGATCAAGAAAGACACCTTTGGCCTTCACATGCACAGATGCACCCAACACACACATACTCACTCACACACAAAATGATAAAATCACTCTGTATGAAATGACAGAGAGCTGGATTTCTAGTCTGTGTTTTTTCAGGGAAGAGGTACAAAAGTATTAGTAACTTACTGATGTGAACTCCAAAGAGACTATTAATGATCTAGTGAATGAAGATATTCATCTCTATGGAAAAAATGGTTTCGTTTTAAAGTGGTATCTGAAAGGTGATGGTATTCAACCTAAATGTTGAACCAGGGTAGGATAACCACTGGGAGATACTAGGGAAAGAGAATCTAACACAAGAGGCATCTTAGTGCAAAGCCAAGGAGGTAGGTGACAGTCTGGCTGGTCACAACCAACCTGGGATGTTGAAATCCATGCTAAAAGAGAGCATTGTGTGAGCTGAGCTGTGAATCAAGTATCTGATCCTATGAAACTTTGAAAGTAGTAACTGGTACTTTAGATATCTCACAGAAAAGAGAAAGCCACAAAAATAATTTTGCAAAACATGATAAACACAAGACTCTATCAGCACCCACAGACTCTGTGAGCAGATTAAGTACCTTTTAAAACAAACAGAAAGGGCTTGTTTGATGCCCAGAAATATAGCTACTCTCACCAGAAACCTGCACTTTGGACAGTGTGACTTAGCTTCTTCACTCAGTATTAGAAAAAACTACCGTTATAAACTTGATATGAGATCTCAGGTTCACCAGTTGAGTTTGTAAGTAGCATCCATGTCAGAACTTATATATTTGATGCTGTATATTTTATCTAACCAAAAGATTAGGGTTAGAAGTGGAATCTGAGATCACACACTTTAGCTTTTTAGTTGATACTTAAATAACTTTTGTATATTCCTTTTGCAAGTTTCCTGATTGTTTGTTGTTTATGTATAGCAACAAGACCATGTTATTTGCCCAAATAATAGTACTAAACAGACCAGCAAATATGAGGGACAAGAATGACCTGGGATAGACTAACAGATAAGGAGGTATTCAGCTCCAAGAAGTGGCTAAAAGCCAGAATCAGACTTAGGCAGATGGTGTTCATTTGAATATGAAATCCCCCACCCACCTCAGGCTAATGTTCTGAATGCTCATTCTACAGATAGTAGCATGATTTGGAGAGTGACTTTATCATTGTTCTATTGTGTAAAGAGACACCACAGCCATGGCAAATCTTGTAAAGAAGAACATTTAATTGAGGCTTGCTCACGTTCTGGAGTTTAGTCCACTGTCATCTGGTGGGAACACACATACTGATAAGGTGCTGGAGAAGGACCTGAAAGTTCTACATCTAGATTCACAGGCAGCAGGAAGAGAGAGTGCTACTGGGCCTGGCTTAGGCTTCTTCTGAAACCCCAAAGTCCATCCCCAATGATACACTTCCTCCAACAACACCACAACTCATAATCCCTTCAAAGAGTGCCATTCCCTGCTGATGAAGCACTGGAATCTAGGAGCCTATGGTGGTCCTAAAACCACCACAGCAAGGATCTGGAAGCTGCAGTGAAATTAAGTGATCAGGGATGGATCTGTCCTGCAAAGTTCTACCTGAAGCTAAGGACTGAAACCCTGTGTAAACATGAGGCCACACCAGTCTTTCCCTTAAATTGTATCTGCTGAGTATTGTAGTCACTATGATGCAAATTGACTACTTACAAAAGGAAAGATCAAACACGGAGGTAAGGCATCCATGTACCATGGTAGCCACATGATAACTGGTGCTTTGGAGAGTTATGGGACACTCGGGCTACAGAGAAGGGTTCCATTTGTATATCAGGAATCACATTCTAAGCAGGTGTCAGAATCTGCATTGACAGATTCAGGTGCAGGTGCTGAAAAGTAGGGAAGCAGAGTTAGCCTGGGATTCAGCAGAGACTGGCTGAATCAAAACATCTGAAGCTGAGCACCAAGGTTAGAAACTGTGGTAATTACCAGATCTCAGAACTGCTTAAGGATGGAGCTCAAGAAAAATAATGTGAGGATGAGAAGCCTGGGAGCCTGGCTTTACGGATAATGTCCCCAGAGGTAAGAGATGGGATGCTGGAGAAACTGGTGAGCCTTCAGAAAGCCTAGACAAATCGCTAGCAGGAAGTAGAATCTGGGACGAGTCACATTTCAATATTTTGTGAGTAGCCAATTAATACAGAGTCACGCGGTAGGTTCTTCTGAGCAGGACAAACTCAGTCCTCACCTGAGGGTGCTTACAGTTATCTTGCTTATACCTAGCAATAGTGTATGAATGTGACTGCATACACCCTTGGTTTGACTTAAAACGCCATTGTGAATTCTTACCACGTGGAATCGTCTCCCAGTTTCCTTGCTGCTGCTTTAATTTTGAACACATGGAAATGCCGAACAAAAATAACCTGTCTGAATATATAAAGGAAGCACACTGTAGAAGAGGAGGGTGTCATGCACTGCCAGGAGTCTGAGGAGGGAGCAAAGAACATCCCTGAGCTGATCTTTTTAGGAAATTGCAGAATGAAAAACAAAAGACAGATCTTCAAACTAGATTTCCTCTCTAAGAGAACATCCTGAGACATCGCTATTAGTCATAGATACATAATTTAAGGGTTCAAAAGAAGTGTCAGAAAACAATTTTCATGCCAATTTTTCAAACTCAGAATGGAAGGATGAAAAATATCGGAGGCACTGAGGTCTTGAACATGCACGTTTCTCAGGCTTAACACCCCTGTGTAGCAATTATAAAAATCAAGTAATTGGGCAGTTACTTTATCAAGATACCTGAAGCTAAAGCAGCTCAGCAGGTGGGGGTCTCAAGAATGGTTTGCAGCACAAAGTCATTAAAGTAGAATTTTAAAAGGTACAGCAAATACAGGTAAACAGATTCTTGCATAAAGTTGATAAGACAACTTCTCAAGAAAAAAATGCAATGGAACAAAGCAATTTGTATCCATTCTACACACCACATGCACATGCACGCGCATGCGCGTGCGCACACACACA
>LOJH01005744.1:11530-28468 GCA_001685095.1 Ellobius talpinus | reverse complement strand
CACACACACACACACGCACACACACACACACACACACACACACACACACACACCGGGGGGGATTCCTCTGTGGTCTCTGAATTTCCCAGTGATATCCTCTTTGTCCCACCTGATACCCACCCCCAAGCCTAACATCCCTCACTGGGGCTCTCTTACAGCGCAGCTATTTTGATTCATGGCTCTCAAGAGACAGATCTCAAGACTAACTGGTAGAATGCTGACCCAGCATACACAAAAGCCTCAGATTCTAGCCCCAGCACAACACATATTAGGCATGGTGGCTCAGGCCTGGAATTTCAGCACTTAGGAGGTAGAGGCATGAGGACCAGTAGTTCAAAGTCATAGCAAGGTTGAGGCCCTGTCTTTAAAAAAGAAAATATTTGTAATTTATTACAAAATGTTGTAATTTATTGCAATATAAAAATAAATCACAACACCCAGGGAGGCCACAGTGTTGTCTGCCTTTTGCCAGATATCCTCAGGGCAAGGAAGACGAGTGACATGGCCTTGGGCTTTGCTGCCACAGACTTACCTAGAAATGCCAACTGTTCTTGAAAGCCTGATGGGAGAGAAGTTCTCACATCCTAAAGGTGGGGCCAGGAATCTGAATACTTGAAGTCATACAAAATGCATGTTAAAGTCTTTTTCAGGGCATGGGGTGTCTGTAGCAGGACTTTTCTCCATCTTGAGAAGTGGTAACAGGGCCTCTGGGCAGAGTGAGCAGGACCAGCGAATGTGCAGAGATGAACAAAAGAAGCAGGGCCCACAGCAGCCAGCACCGCAGAACCCGGCAGTCTCAGTGGAGGCGGGCACAAGTGCTGGCCAGAGGTACTCAGTGCAAGACCTACGGGATTCAGTGATGGAGACAAGCACAGGCCGAGACAGACGAACGAAAAGATGAAAAGGAATGCACACTCCTGGAGAGACGTGAAGTAGAGAAGCAGGGAAATAGAGACAGTGCAAACAGTAGAGACAGAAAACTCTCAGCAAGCCCCGGAGCAGCAACTGCTGGGGCTGGCAGCTTGCCCCGTCAGAGACGGCCCTTTAATTGGGGCTGAACTCAGCATTCTCCCGCCTGGCGTGTTAGTGTTGCTGAGGACAGCGTGTGGTCCGACGTTGTCCGAACAACCCAGCTGGAGTAGAGCGTGTACCATGTGTGTGGCTGCCTCTCTGAATGCCAAGGGCCTGGGAAGGGGAAGGCCTCTCCTGCTTGCCAAGGGGGAACGGGGAAAGGACTAGAGGACAGTAAGGTTGAGAGAGTAGAAGACTGCGAAGGGAGCACTTTTGGGACAAGTTACACTTGTGTGTGTGCAGTCTTTGTGCATGTGTGGGTGCTCATGCATGTGTATATACATGCATGTGGAGACCTGGGGTTGATGTCAGAAGTCATCCTCAATGACTTTTTCACCTCCACCTTGTTCACTGAGATAAGATCTCTCAATGAAACCCAGAGCTTGCCTAAGTATGTGTGTGTGAGCGTATGCATGCATTTGTGAATCTATATATATATGTATATGTGTGCATGCATATTTTGGGACAGTGTTATGCTATGTATCCCTAGCTGGCCTGGAACTCTCTAGATTGACAAGGTTGACCTAGAATGTATAGATTCACCTGCTTTTCTCCTGAATGCTGGACTTAAAGTCCTGTACCACCACCACCCATGGTCAATATGGCTAGTCTGCCTAGCCAGCTTGCTCAAAGGCTGGAATTACAGGTAGGCCAGCATTCCCATTCTGCATTTAATTGGGTTTCTGGGAATCTGAACTCCAGTCCTTGGGCTGGCAAGGCAAGTGCTTTAACCACTGTGCCATCTTCCCAGTACCCACAAAACACTAAGAGGCTGTGTATCTGCTCACGTCTTCTCCAGGGACAGTTAGGTTCCAAACAGCCTTAACTTAAGGCACATGCTTCTCTCCAGGCTGGTCCTGTGTCTTAAGGAAAGTAAATTCTGCTCCAGCCAGATATGAATGGTAGCCTGACTGGCTTCTATTTCCCCTTGGGTAAAGAGTGAAAGCCTCTGCTGTTCCTTCCATCATGAGGAATCTTCATTAGATGTCAAGACTTTTCTGCAACAGGAGGAGGAAGAGGAAGAGGTTGGAGAAGACCCAGGCTCAGTTTCCAGGACTCATGTGGCAGCTCACAACTGTCTGCGACTCTAGTGTCAGGGGTCTGGTGCCTCTCCTGACCTCTGCATGTCCATGGTGGACATACATACACTCACGCCCCTCCCACATATGCATACAATAAAACAAATACATATTTTAAATATGTGGAAAAATTAAATTGAATGACGGCCACCCTGTCTCCTTCATCCATCCTAAGGAAAATTCTAAACTTTTTCTGTAGACTTATACATATCTGTTTGTAAGTCTCAAAAATGAGTCAACAAAAACTTTTGAACTGGATGCCCTAAACTTAGGAGTATAAAAATAGTAATTTTTCTGTGGTGCCAGAGTTCTCAATGCTTACATGATATGAAGTCTGAAGCAAGTAAAAGGTTGCCTCTTAGGTGACCCAACCACATTTTGGGATACCTGGCTTTGTGATCCTCCAGTTCCCTGTAAAGTCGCAAAAGCAGACAAGGCAGAGGATTGCAGATAGACTTGAGATACTTCATTCCCATGGGTCAGCAATGCTCTTCACTGAAGTGACCGCTAGCTGGGTGTGGTAGTCCACACCCATAATTCTACCAGTTGAGAGACTGAGCCAGGCAGACTTCCATGGGTTTGAGTACAACCTGGTCATTGGTTTAGGGCCAGCTTGGTCTATATAGTGAGTTTCAGGGAGGCCTGGACTACAGATTGAGGCCCTGTCTAAAATTAATTTGTTTACTCAATTAATTCATATTTTTACAAATTTATTAAAAATAAAAATATAAATTGTCAGTTAGTTAGAAGGCTACCCCAGACATAAAAGAAGAGGAAGATAGCACACATATGTGTGGAGTACATATTTACACACCAGGCATCATGATACATAAGCATTCTTACTCCCAGTGCATCATTTAGTCCTCACAATAGGTCTGTAATGAATTATGGGTTCCAAAGGAGGGAATTCCAAATACAGAGCTCAAATAACTTTCCAGGGCCACTTAGTTGGTTAGTGAAGGAACCAAGGATCAAGACCCAGTATGCTTACCTTTAAAACCCATTTCCCTACCCAGATGGTCCCAGGAACTTTCTAGATGTAAGGCTAATCATTGTCGTAGAAAGTAGAATGAACAAGTCTTCCAGGAGACTTGAAGAAACAGATGTGGAGGGTGGATTTCCTCTCTCTTGGTAAGCCTAGGTTTGTACAGCCAGCTAGCAGTCAGGAGTGTTAGCAAGAAGTTTAAACCCAGAAGGCCAGGACTGTAGAGATGACATAATGTAGTCAAGCGGAAGCTGATGTTATGATGATCAGCATGCAAAGTCCATCCAAGCACAGTCTCAGACCAACACTTATGTGAGAGAGGATGAAGAGGATGGGACAGAGGAAGAATCTGGGCATCAGGGTGATCCCATGGGATCTCCAAAGACAGGGTGATTCTACAGAGCTGTGAAGTGTTGGGGAGAGGGAAAGGGACCTTTCTACCCTGCCCCTGGCCAGTCCTTGATGTGTAGTGCCTGTTACCTGGGGCAAAGATTTTTTTCAGCTGAAGCAACTCCAGTGAGGCTGACATATGTGTATTGTCAAACAGCCATCTTCCAGCATCTGGGAGAATAAGTCCTTCAACCCTAGAGGGACCACCAGGACCTTTGGCAAGGTTCCTCAGTGATACCAATGAAGAATTCTCTGGGGAAGTTGTTCCCTGGCTTGATGAGGCCAATTCCACAACACACAGAAAATTCCAGGTATAAATAAGCCCATGAACAAGAGCTTGAAAGAGCAAATTTTGGCATATTAAGGTGGAGGAATAGGAAGCCTGGGCTTCTGGAAGATGCCGTGACATTTGATCATGCCCCCTCTGTTTCCTGTCCCAATGATTTGAGACAGAAAAGGTGCACAGTACAAGGAGAATCAAAATTGACACCCCATGGCTAATATGTCCTCCAGGAAAACCTACTGTTCAGTCCTACACTGGGTGGGAGAAAAGGAGACAATGGAAACAGTGAGTGAAGGACAAGTTGGTCCTGCTGTGAGGCAGCTACATTCCACATTCTATCAGGGGGTGCAGCCTTGTATGTGGGAGAAGGCAGGGAAAAGCACACGATGTGCTTCTGGGCTGTCTTGGATGGTTCTGCCAGACTGTAGGGAAAATTAATTCAGAGGAAGCAAGCAAGGTGGCAAGGTCAAGGAGAAAACCTCTGAACAGAAGACTCGGGATGAGTCCTGAATAATGGAAAGCAGGGATCTGCCCCCCTCAAATGTTCTCATTTCCCTGTCCTGAAACCCCATGGGGTAGGAGTCACCCAAATTCAGTCTAACTGCAGATTAGAAGTCTCCCCCAGAGAGTACATAGCACCTGTCTTGTCTATGAGCCCTTTGTGTCCTGCCCCTCTGAGACTGTCCATGGTGCTGAATTCCCAAAGCCTTATCCCCCAAGTCTCCCCGTGGAAGGATGAAGTCTTCAGCATTTGGCTTCCTTCTTCAAGAACACAGCAAGATGGGGCTCTTCACAGATACTAGTTCCAGGAGACCTCTTCCTAGACACCCAGTCCCCAACCTTCCTTACTGGGCAGAGCCAGACAGGACAGGCAGACCTGCTTTGGAGCCTGCACAAGGCACAAAATGGGCAATCTGAAGATGTGCCCTAGAGTGAGATCCTTTACAGTGATGGATTCATTCTTTGCCCTGACTTTGGTGGGGCAATAGTGGGCTTACACATGGGATGAATATATGTATACACATACATATATGCATAGCTACATGCAAAGAGCACTCACAAATAATGTGGCAAAAGCCATGTAAGGTTTGTAGATTGGTTAGTTAAGCTGTGCCAATGTCTGCTTTCTAGTCTAGTACCTGTGCAGCTGTTATCCTCCCACACCACAGGGGGAAGCCAAGGATAGCTATCTAGAATGCTTTGCAGCCCTCTCTTTGTGTGTCTTTCTGTCTCTTCCTTTCTCTTGATGTTGAGAGAGTGTGTGTGTGTGTATGTGCACGCATGTGTGCATACCCATGCGTGCTCACAAGTCAGAGAACAACACTGTGCCATTCCTCAGGTGTACCATCCCGCCTGTACCTCATGGGACAATACACAAGTCTGGCAAGGGGCTGGAGATTGAAACACACACACAGACAGAGACACGGGTTAACCTTGAAACAAGAATGCAATTTTATTACGTTCCAGGGCAGCTTATATAGGGCTCTTCTTGACTAATGACCACACCCTAGCTCTTGGGATTTTTCAGCTGCAAGTCCACCAGAAACCACTCCCCTGCCATTAGGAACTCATGAGGGTCTCATGCCCAGAGCAGCTGCAAGCACAGGAAAACAAGTTTTTACTCCAGCAGGCAAGGGCTCACAGAAAATTCAGAGTTCTAGGGTCTGCAGTCCCCAACACTCAGACACTATCTACCTTGTCTGTTAATGCCAGGCTGGCTGCCTGTGAGTCCTGAGTATCTAGCTGTGTCCGCCTTCCCCAGTTCTCAGTTTACAAGGAGACCTGATTTCTGTTTTTGCATGGGTACTCAGAATCAGATTGAGGTCCTGATGATTGCAAGGGGAGTACCAAAAGAGTCATCTCCTCAGCCCCAAATCTTCTTAAAGTCCATCATTACTTCAAAAAAACACTTTTTATGTCCTTTGCTCTTTAAATGTTCCCTACATTTATACACTGTATATCAATCATATCCTTCCACCACTAATTACTCCAGCTCCTGCTAGAGTCCCCTCTCTCCCAGCTTCATGTCCTTTATTTATGTGTTTATTTGTTCATTTAAGCACGGAGTTCCCAGTGGCTGGGTCTGTTTGAGAGGCTTTTCCTCAGTCACCTAGCTCCTTTAGAAGTTTAGCTCAAGACATTCCTTCACCAGGATATATCCATGTCCTGAAGCACCATGCTGTGGCCTCAGGGTTAGGCTCTTCCTTATGTTGCTTTAAATGTCTCTTTGGCCCACCCCTTGAACATGGGCAGAGTTTCTCAAGGGTGGAGGTCATACATCCTGGGTCTTCTATTTTCTCAAATCCTTAAGACACACAACTGGTGCTCAGCTATTACTTGATGGCAGATGGATAAATACCTGTCTCCCACAGCATCCAAGCACTCCCAAGTCTTTAATAACCCTGCTCATCCCCAGATTCTAAGCCCATCTCTAAGGCAGCCTGGCTTTATGGAAGGATATAAAGAAGTACCTGACTTGCAGTCAATGGAGACAACAGGTGTTATGAACTAGAAACTGAAAATGTGCATCATGAAGGGGCCTGAGTGTATGACCACCCTGAAACTAGGCTGCGTTTTACAGATGGGGACAGATACACTGAATGAGGAGGCCACAGAAGCAAAATTTAAAACCGAGTTTTGCTTTCCAGTCTTCCCACCCACAGGGAGAATAAGTGCAGGTCTCATTGCCTGACCCTGCTTACCAATCATTGGTTCCCTCACCTGTAAGGTAGGTGTGGAAGGCAGATGGAACCTTCTGAAAATTTGCTATCCAGGTTCCTCAGAAGCAGGACCCGGGCTGCTGCTGAGCCCTCCCTGTGTGCTTACTGAAGTAGTCTGGGAATAAATTCACAGTTGAAAGAGTGAACTGATGTTTGCAGAGCCTGAGTTCAGAGCAGGGGCTCTGCCAACATTCCTTCTCAGTTTCCTGCCCTTCTTGTCTTCTTCATCCCATCCCAGCCCTTTCTGGTGTGAGCCCTCATCCAAACAGTGCCTGCCAAGCAGTGGAGAAGCTTCCAGTGCCTTCTGGCTATAAAGGAAGGAAAATGTGCCACCTGCGGTTTGGGGAGTTTGGGCATAGGACGGAGGAGGCAGGCCCTGGGTAGATCTCTGTTCTGTACATATATCCAGGATATATACTTATATGTGTGTATGTGTGTTTGGGCATAGGATGGAGGAAGCAGGCCCTGGGTAGATCTCTGTTCTGTACATATATTCAGGATATATACCTGTGTGTGTGTGTGTGTGTGTGTACCTGACACAAGCATCTGGGAAAAGGGAACTACAAGTGAGAAAAATGCCTCCATCAGATTGACCTTTAATGATTGATGTGGGAGGGGCCCAGCCACTGTGGGTGGTACCAACCCTGGTCAGGTGGTCTTGCATTGTATAAGAAAACAGAAACAAGCAGCACTCCTCCATGGCCTCCACATCAGTTCCTGCTTCTAGGTTCCTGACTTCAGTTCCTGGCCTGACTTCCCCAAAAGATGGTTCATTACCTAGAAATATAAGCTGAAATATATCCTTTCTTTCCCAAGTTACTTGTGGTCACAGTGTTTATTATAGCAATAGAAACCTAACTAGGACAAGCGCCTTCAGCTTGAGGCTGGCCAGGGCCAGGGGAGGCAGAACAAACCATTAATCTGGGTCCCTTCCAAAGGGCCGTAGAGTGAGTTCCAGGCTTGGCCTGCAGCCTGGTTTTCTCCCACAAAATAAATGTGTACAAAGGAGTCAGCAACCCCAAGGAAGTGGGAAGGAGGTTCTTTAGACCTTCACAGTGTGTTTCTGCCTGTCACCCTGAGTCTGTGCTTTTTAGGTCCCTGTAAGGCATTAATGCAATCTCCAGGGGACAGAGTCCTGACTTTCTTCAGAGAAGAGTCCTGCTTACTCTATGTGGAATACATCCCCAAACCTCCAGGGGATTCCTGATATCAATATATCAAAGCTGATCTACACTATTTTATACAGACATACCAATGATAAAATTTACAAATGAGACATATCAAGAGGTTAATAATAAGCAATAATAAAATATAACAATTTTAATATGCTAAAATCCAAGTTATTTTAAGCTTATGAATTTTTTTGTCAGATCTTTGTTGATTAGAAGCTCTTGAGACCATAGAAAGGAGTTTTGACATTGACTTCTGCCTCCTAACCTTTTTCAGAACCTTGTGCTCCCATGGAGTCAAGTCGGCTGATCCAGGATCATCTCCAGTTTCCAGATCAATTGATTAATGGCCTTCTTCACATCTGCAATCTCAGCTCCCTTCTATCACATCGATGTAACATGGCTCACGGATTCCGGGATTAGAGTATGGCCATTCGGGATGGATGATGCTCTGCCTCCTACACCAAGTAGAAGTGATTGCAGCGTGCCCAGCATCTACAAAGGGAAGTCTGTTGTGCTCCCATCCAGATGTGGAGGTCCAGGTGCTCACCCAAACTTGTACCTAGATTGCTGTACGCCTGGAGCAGGTCTTTTCCCTCCAGGGCCCCAACATTGTCTATAATTGAAAGAGTTAGATTACTACTGTGGTAACTAGTGTGACACCATCTACAATGCAGCCACTCTGTTTACATTTTGGTTCTGGGAAGGTAGTCCAGAGCTGAGCGGTTTCATGGCTAGCTGTAACTCTCATTGTGGAGGAGAAGAAAGTCAGATTTTGATCTATAACTAGTGGTCTCCCCAATTGCTAAGATCTCTTTCAGTGAGGAAGAGGGATGAGTATTTGGCATGTCTTCCCCGAATCACAGACTTCATCAGCCAACTGCATAGAGATGTTTGTCCTCACCTATTCTAGCTCAGCTCCAGATGTTTGTCCTCACCTATTCTAGCTCAGCTCAGTGCTTGGAAGCAAAGGCAGGAGTCTGGGACAGCTTCAGCTACATACCGAAGAGCAAGCCTGAGCTACATGAGACCCTGCCTCAGGACAAAAACACCTTTCACCCCGAGTAATATGGTTTTTTCATGTCTTGGTAGTGCCCAGGACAGCAAGGTCAGTTCTCTAATTGGAACTCAGGTGGGCTAAGGAGGGAATGGGGGATGGGCCATATGATGCCTTGGCCCTGCCCTCATTTGAATCAAAAGGCCTGGACTGAGCCAGGCTTAAGAGACTGTGTTTCACTCTCAAGTGCCCTTTAGGATACACAAGACACTAGAGAGTCCCCAGATAGCCTAAGAACAAAAGGAAAGGAGGCTCACTGGTGACTGCCCCTCCCCTCCAGGAGCATCATCAAACATTTATTGAGGTTCTAGGTTCCATCCCAAGCTGTTTGCTAAATGAGAAAGTGACCCCAACTGCTGTAGATTCTGAAAATGTTCACATCTAAAAGGAGGAAAATATGGGGTGGGGGCAGCCAATATCCTTTTTCTCCCTTCCACCCCATTGTGCGAGCAGCTTCTGAAGCTTCAGATGAAAGGCCTCCTTCAGACTGAGCGTCATCACAGGCAGAAACACTGGCTGTCCTTGAGTCTGGAAAGCCTCTTCTCTCTCTCCTCGGTCACCCTGAGCACACTCAGTTGTGTTTTCTTCCCTTGCCACATGTCTGCTTTCTCCAGTGACCCGGGTGTTCTTACCCCTCCAGCCCATGCTGGCTAGCTGGCATTCACTAACACTGTCCTCAGCTGTGCTCTGGAACAGGCTGCAGTTTCTACAAGGTGTTATGAAGAGCACATCTCTTTTCTGTGGAACTCAGGAAGATTGCTCTCCAGCTTGTAGCTCGGTGTACCTTAAGTAATGGCTCCCATGATAAATTCCACTTGGAATTTAATGCTAGGAGCCTGTTTGTGTCCCCTGAAAACTGGCCTTTTGTTCTGGCAGGGAGAACACTATATCCTTTTGCTTCAGCTTTGGTCTGAGCTGCCAGGACCTCAGAGCTGAAGTGAGTGATTAATTGCCACAAGTTCCATAATTCCAGTGGAGGCTGAGGCTCTCTCTTCCCATTCACCCAGCCTTCTAGGAGAGAGGAGGGTCAAAGCCCTAGAGAGAACCAACTTGCTGGCTCACAGGTTGCTTGTGCCATCTCAGACTGAATGGGTAAGAACCCAAGCATGCTGCTCAGAGTCTTCACATCCGCACTCATTCCTCTGCAGAGCCTGGGAGCTGCTGCTGTGTGTCACATGGCTTCTTATCTCAAACAATTCTCTGCCGAAGCTTTGCTTTCCTGTAAAATCACTTCAAGCCTATTTGTACACGGGAAGGAGATTTTTTAAATGTGTGATATTGTATTTAATTGTGTTATATGAAAAACAGAGATGGCAGCATCCAGCCTTTGTGCACAGTAGGTGAAAATCACCGTAAGTGTAAGACTGATAAGGTTAAACTTAAAAGTAATTCTAAATTTAAGGTACATGGGCAGCTATGGTAAAGAAACTAAAACCAAACCAATTGGACATCAGCAACAACCAAAACATGAATGGTCTCAGAGCCTGTGTTAGCACAGGCAGAAATGATGGCGGACTCATCCTGATCCTGGCCAGTGAACAGCAGTGTTAGAAGAAACCAGAATGTGTTTATTAAGTCATAAAAGAATTAGGAACTGTTACTTTGAAAAATTATTCAAAAAAATCACAGTGGCTGTTTACAGAAAGTCAGAAGAGGATAGATCATGTTAAGTGGTTTCCTCTGTGAGGTGGTCCTTCTGCGAATCATTATCTTATGTCACGCACTTCTACATGGATGTTGGGGGCTAAGATTCTAAATTCTAAGTAAATTCTGCAATGGAATACTCTGAAGCTGTGAAAACGCATGCAGGAGCACGATAAGAAATGGAAAAGACATGGGATGCATGAGGCTCTCTCTCAACAAAAAGAAAGAAGGAAGAAAGGAAGGGAAGAAGGGAATGGAAATGAAAACAGAATAGCAAGCATGTGTAGGATTCGAATGTCTGTGAAAACAGGCAAAAGTAAGGATGTATATTTTCTTTGCTCATATAGACTTTGTAATGAACTAACAGCCATTTATGTGAATGCTAGTGAGACGGGTGGATTTTATGTTGGACTAAAACAGGCTTTCTATACTTGTTTATTTTTGAACCATGTGAATATGTTTCAGGCTCAAAATCAAAACATAAGGCTGGGGATGGGCTCAGCGGTAGGTTCCTACTTACTGAGTACATGGCTTCCATTACCAGGGTAAGAAGAAAGGATAGACGGAGAGAAGCCATGAAACAGCCTTCTCCTTTGGTTCATTCATAAACACATTAAGCATTCTATTTAGTTAGGTGTTTAGAGCCAATCAGCTTCCCCCGTGCCAATCCTTACCTCATACCATCTTATCTAGAACCTGTTCTGAAAGGGGCCCTAAAGTTCATGGCTTTGAACAACTAGTGACAGTCATGGAAAAATCCAACAGGGACCAAGGAAATTCAAGTGCAAACGCTTCCCCTGACCTGAGAAGACTGAAATTGAAGGCCCAGGCTCTCCATCACTCCCACCTTTCCTGAAATGGACTCTGAGACCATTAAATGTCAGGTGTCGGCTTGGTGGGATGGTGATGAACATTGGGATTTTCTCAGCCTTAAAGAAAGCATTGTCATAAACGAATTAAGTCAGGCTCTGTTCCATGCTGTGTTTTCTCTTATACATGGTCTTTTTACACAGATTAATAAAATCATGTTTGTATATCTGACATGAGAGTAGCAGTGAAGTTGTCTAAGGGGACTACCTAAGAAGGACAAAACACCGAGGAGAAAGGGAAGGACAGAGGTATGGATGGATGTACTCACCATATGAATATGTTCAGACATGCCTGAAAATGTCCTTATGAGGTACAATACGGTTGGTATATGCAATGAAGAAATCGGGGAGAGAGGAAAAAGCCCTATGAACCAAAGGAACAGTGGGGGACCAGCTCCTCATCCTAAAAGAATAGTTTTTTGGAGATCCCTACAGCAAATAAGAGTGCTTTCTCGTGGCTCCCTTGGTACTTGGTTCTGCTTCCCTCTGCAGTTCCAGAATGCCCATACTTCATTAGGCTAAGCTCTGAAATAGTTGATGTATTGCTACCTGGATCCCCAGGGTTAGAGCAGGAAGAAGCGGCAGAACTCATCAATGAATGTCTTTGTTCTATGGAGGAAATGGGGGAAGCTATAAATGGAGAAAGTGACTTCAGGCCACACAGTTGGTACCCGAACTTGCCATCAGCCCCTTACAGCCATCCTGGCTGTCCTGCGATGCTCAGACTCCAGGATCCAACAGCAAATCAGGACTGGACCTGTTAGGGTTTGGATACGAAGAGGTTCATAATTGGCAGTGTGATCCCAGCTGTTTGTGGAGGTTCTGGAAATTTTAGGAGTTCCAGCCTGGCTGGAGAAAGTGGGTCCTTAGGTGTCTCTTGTCCAGGGACCTTCCCTTGCATTGTATTGTATTCATTGTATTGAATTGTATTGCATTGCATTGCATTGTATTGTATTCCCTTGCATTGTGAGGTGAGCATTCTCTACCATTTGCTTCTGCTGCCATGATTCTCTGTCTTCCCTTAGGTCCGCCCATTCATGGTGCCAAGAGTCACGGACTTGAGGCCTCCCAAGCCATGAGCTAAAATGAACCCCTTCTACTTTAATTTGTTTCTGTCAGGTACTTTGTCACAGTGATAAATATATGACCAGGCCTACCTCCTCCTCGTACTGTAGTTCAAACTCCAGGCTACTTTATCCAAGGTCACGGGGATGGGCTTCTCCCAAGTGAGAGTCTGGCATTGGTAAAAACAGCGGAGAGGGTCTCCCCAAAGAGGACTGCCAGTGGGTGCACACACACATCTAGGGACGCAAGGGACACTCACTCAGAGATAGAGCTGCTTCAGAAAGACTGGCCCTGAAGGAGAGGACAAGTGATATAAATTATGACTTCATGTCCCAGTAAATCTCTCTGTGATAGACCAGAGTTCTGACTGCAGGCATAAATGCTGGACCTGTGATGGATGAATGGATGGGGTGCTTGAGATGGAAGAGATTCTTCAGTCTTTGAGTGATGCTGGCCCATTTGATGTTCAGTATCCATAACAAGGATGTGCCCTGTGATGACGAATGGCCCAACAAATGTCAGTATCTCAGTTGCCACCTCTCTGGTGACCAGGAACAGAAAGGTTGGCCCCAAAACTCCCTGCCAAGAGCCCAGTGCATAGAGGGACCAGATCACAGGACTCCTCACCCACCATGTGTATCTTGTCACCTCTTAGCCATGGGAAGGGGCAGAGTGACTGATCTCTTACCATTCCCACAGTAGATAGTTATCAATTTATTCCAATCTGGCTTTTTAACTTCTACTCCACACATCCAAAAGTGAGGGCTACAAAGGAGTTTTTGTAAAGATAGATGTGGCCTAACCTCCTGAAGACATCCATTTACTTGGGAAAGGGACTAGTCTAAGTACAAGGTCTTCTCACATCACTCTTCCCACCTCTGAACATTTGCTTCTTTATCAACCAAGCACACCCAGGACATATTACATCTTTTCATTGTGTGTATGTGGTATAGGTGTGGGGGTGGTGTATGTACATGTGCAAGTGTGTGTGCGTGTGTGTGTGTGTGTGTGTGTGCTTATTCAAGCAGTCACATGTGCAGTCCAGAGGTTGCCATCAAGATGTCTTCCTGTATCATTCTCTACTTTATTTATTTTTGGTTTTTCAAGACAGGGTTTTTCTGTGTAGCCTTGGTTATCCTAGAACTCCCTCTGTAGACCAGTCTGGCCTTGAACTCACAGAGAGATCCTCCTGCCTCTGCCTCCTGAGTGCTGGGATTAAAGGCGTGCATCACCATGACCCAGCCCCACTTTGTATTTTAGACAGGATCTCTCAGCAAGTCTTCCAGTACTGGAATTCAGCATTTTGGCTAGACTGGCTGGCCAATGAGCCCCCAGCATCTGCCTGTCTCTGTTCCCTAGGGCTGGGTTACAGGCATGAACCACCACATGTGGATTTGATATCAAATGCTGAGGCTCTAAACTCAGCCCTCAAGCTTGCGTAGCGGAAACTTTATCGACCGAGTGATCCCCATCACCAGCCATCTTAGCTCTGAGCCACTCTCCTCATCCTGTCTGCCAGTCCTAGATCTATCCCTCCGAAGTAGTTTGCACCCAGCTGTACCAAGCTTATTCTCCCCCGTCCTCCACTGCACAAGGTCACACAGTGCCTTGAGTTACCAGCTAAGCATTTCACTCCTGTCTGGTTGCTTAGCAGGTTTCTACCTTCAAGAAAACTACAAAGTATTTCCTTAAGTTCCACAGTGAGCCGATGCCCTGCTCGTTCCTTGTACAGATTAGACACTCAGTAAGTGGGGACTTGATCACTGCCTTGGACTTAAATAGGAGCCTCTTCTTTCCTGCCAATCTGAGAGCTCACCAAACACAAAGAAGCCACTTACTCAGCCTGCCCCATTGCCCAGCCCAGAGAACTGGCACAGGATCTATGGCGAACGTAGGCCAATAAAGCTGGCCAGTGCCATCTATCTTAGCAAAGCTGAGCTGGCTCAGAGCAGCGGTTGGCAAAGCAAGGCTGCTCAGATGTTGGTACTGAACTCCTGATTCTCAGGTGAGTCATCCCCAGACTGTGGTCATCCCACCTCCTGTGATGCTCCAGACAGACTGTAGCCACAGCCCCTGAGTTTCCCTCTAACATAAGATCCAGGGCCAGGCATCCTGTCTGCTTCCTCTGTGGGTTCACATCTGCTCTGTTCCTGGACAGCTGAAGGGCAATAGCTCCAAGGGGGAAGAAAGTATCCCTTGGGGAGAGCCCCTTAGATAAGTATGTACATCCATGTTCATGGAGTATGACACTCCTGTTTTCCCAGCTCTGCCAATATGAAGGCTTTGGGGACTTGCGACACACAGAGCCCTTTCCTTTTGACCACTGCCCAAATGTTGCCCACATCTACCTGGATAGCATTCTCATCTAAAGATGGAGTCAGTTCTTATTCCACAAATTTTGGAATGGTCAAGTTGTCCAAAACTGTGTCGAAACCTGTGCAGAAGGGATGCATGTGTCTATGGGAAAACAAGATGGCATTAGACCTGTGCCAACATTTAACCCTTCTAATCTCCAGGAAGTTCGTCCTTTTGTCTGACCTAAATCTGTTTCAGTGCTGTTGAAGCCATTTGTTCTCTGTCCCCCCCACAGATCTTGGCCACTATCTGAAAGTTCATTCTTTCTTCTTCTTCACTGGATGTATGGCCAGGGTAGGGTTGTCCTGTGACCTCACTTTAAATATCAAAGCCTGGGAAATGGTTTTCATACTTGCCAGTTAGTTCTATCTGCCTTAATTACATTTTCAATCTTGTCATTTACTGTCAATTCACATTTCCTTTAGCAGCTGAGAATGCCCAGGAGGCCCTGGGCATGGGGGTTCCCTTGCCCTTTCTGGGCTACTCCATCACTGAGAACTGGTAAATTGCTGTCACCTGCCCTGGGGCATGCTGAATAACAAGCTGAGTTAGTCTCCACCTCCTCCCTCTACCCCAACTCAACAGGGCTGGCTGCTGCCCAGCCGGCTGTCCACCCACCTGCTGACTGCCCCTGGGTTTCAGGGTGACCTGGCACTTGTAGCTAATACATTGCTGGAATCCGGGAGTCCAGCAGTCTGCCCTATGTTGGGCACCTGTTCAACTGGCCCCACGCCTGGCTTCAGCATGAATACTAACTGAACTTCTATGAGAATACTTACAGCTTATTGCTCCCGTGAAGTCTTAAGATCTCTTCTACCAAACGGCTTGACCATCTAGACCACAGGCTTAATGGAAGAACAAGGAGAAGACCCCAGAAATCAGATGAAGGGGAAAGATGACTCGAAGAAATTATGCATATACCAACATAACTGTATACCAACATAGCACATTGAAGGAGCCCATCCAGTGTTTGCTTCATGACCCTTTCCTACCAAACCACCCAGACTCCAGCCTCAGGCTGAACTCTGCACCAGGGCTCAGGTAGAGCTCTGGTTCTTGTCCCAGACTAAGCTATGACCCAAGGCTAAAGCCAACCTTGTCACAAGCTGCTGTCTGTCCTGACCTAGTTTCTATCCTGCCCAGGGTGATTTTCTTAGCCTGAAGAATCCTACCTTGGTCACAGATCAAACCTTGACCTTGGTCTCTGGATGTCCATCCTGACACCTGCTCTGACCCAGGACAGATCAAGGCATTCCAGCTGGCTGAGTGTAGGCCAGTCCCTGTGTCTGCATGTAGTACACAAGATAGTCTGTAGTCCCTAGGCTCCAGGTGAGCTAAAGGCACCCCTGGAGGAGAGGAGTCCCAGGGCAAAGGAGGCAGGGGTGAGCCGCTCATCAAAGCCTTTTCTTGAAGGTGTTTTTACTTTGTCCTCAGCACCGCCTTCTAAAACTATCCTAACCCCATTTCTTCCCACCTCCCAAGCTACCTTGCCAGCCTCCAAGCTGCCCCACCAGACCATCCATGGTCCTGGTTTCCTGTAGACCCTATGCCTTCCTTCTCCTGGCCAGTAGCAGTCAGAAGTGCTGGTCAGCAGTGGCTAAAGGTTAGAAGCAAGGCTGGCTGGCAAGTTGATGCAGCTCTGGAGTGGAATGAGAACGAGACCTTCCCTGGAAAGCCTTTTCCTCCTCTCCATCTCCTGCAACGTGATGTCTCTTCCAGGAAGTCTCCCTCCACCCAACACCTCAGCCCCTCTGAGCTCCATCCAGCTGCCCTGAGCAGATCCATTGTCACCCACTCAGCACAGGCCTACCACAGTTTTGCATGCTGCTTTGTCTGTCTGTGGGCTATTTCTCTGCTATGGATGGCTGGGCTAAATTGATCCTCTGGTGACATCAGTACTGCACATACTGGAAGTGACACCTCTCAGACCTCATTTTACACTTCTCAGAGGTGCATTGGGACAGTGGCTCAGCAGCTCAAACAGTGACTTCAACAAGACACAAGTTTATTACTCACCTGCAGAAAGGTCTCAGCTCCTGTGGCATTTCTGGTGTCACCGAGCATGACCTGAACTCATCAAGTAGCTAGCAGAAAGGAGTGGCAGTTATTATATCAGGTGGCATTTAGCATGGCCTCTCTCCATGTAGACACCATGCTTTCAGTATTTTTGCAAAGTTCGGGAGTGTGGTGCCTGCACCACCCAGAACCCACAATCGGGCAAGGGTCTGGGGATTAAAAAACACACAGAGAC
>LOJH01005743.1:47298-59139 GCA_001685095.1 Ellobius talpinus | reverse complement strand
AGGGAGGGGTGGGGGGGAACCAGAATGGCGAGGCTGCCCATTGGTTGGGAGGCACCATGTGAACTACACTGGTTGGCTGGGGGAAGGGAGGAGGAGGCAGTTTCCCGGGCAACGGGAGGGCAAGGGGAGAGGCTGTAGTGGCAGAGCCCGGGCTGAGGAGCGCCGGTTAGAGTACAGAGCAAGACTGGCTGGAGGCTGTGGCTCCAGAAGCCGGCGTGGGCGCAGGTAGGACCCTGCGCTGTCTTCTTGGGGTCAAGCCTGGCCGGGCTGTCCACTAGGACCAGCCTGGGGAAAGTTTGCGACCTAATTGGATTGACAAAATGAAGAGGACTTAAAGATGCTCTGGGTGGGCTTGGAGGTCCAGGCAGGGTGGGGTTGCGGAGGGGACAGGGCTAGGCTGGGAGACCGCACCCTTACTCCAGGACCTTTAAGTAGGGCGAGGAGCCTGTGAAGCCACCAGGTTGCATCACAGAAACCTCACAGGCGGACGCTCAGCCTCACGCATAAGCAGGCCGGTCAGTCCACCCACCCTTGTTCAGAGATGATTTGAGAAACTTCCCCAGCAGACGCTGGGCTAGCTGCACTGCGTCCTGAGACCCGTGGTGGTGAGCCTTCGCTGTGCACTTTCTCAGGCCTCAGCACGAAATTGCAATTGCGCACGCCCCCATTCGGAGTGGGCGTGTGCCCTCTCAGTGTGCGCAACCAAGGCGGCCCATCTCCTTGCGCGTGTTCTTCTGTTTTTGAGCGCTCTGTTTTGCGTTTCTCTGGCCCCACTCTGTGATTGTGCCTCTGGGTTGTTCAGGCATCTGGGTCCCTGTTAATCTGTTGTTGTGGGCGTCTGCAAACACTCTCTGGGATGCTGGGGGCTGAGTACCACTGTTCCTAGCTTTTTCTGTCCGGGTCTGTGTTTTCTCTGTGTGTGTGTGTGTGTGTGTGTGTGTGTGTGTGTCCTTTCTGTGCTGGTTTCTCGGTATGTTTATGTGTGTTTTATGTTGGTGCCTCTGTTTTTGGCCACATTTGTCTCCAAATATAGGTCTGGTACTCATCTGCGTGTGTCGGTCTGGGTGTGTGTGTGTCCCGGTGTGTGATCGGAGCAGCTATAGGTGTGTGTGTGTGTGCGCGTGTCCGTGTGTGTGTGTGTGTGTGTGTGTGTGTGTGTGCACGCGTGCTATGCCTGTATATGTCTTGTCTCTCTAGTCTGCATTCTCAATGGGTCTTCCCATGTCAACAAGAGGATGGGGGTAGGTTGATCAGAGCCTGAGCTGGGGCACCAGGCCAAGACCGGTTCCGTGGCTGTCTCTCTCTCACACTCCACTCCCGGCAGCTGCAGGGCCCCAGGCAGAGCTTGAGAAGAGGCACCCAAGCACCGGAGCCCAGGCCCTCCCTGGTGAGGGGTGCGCTTGGCCAGTCAGCTCTTTTCTTTCCTGCAAAGGGACTTCAGTGGTGGCAGCTTGCACCGCCCAGCTGGGGCCCTAGTGACTTATTTTTGTGTGCGATCCTTTCTTTTCTTAAGGAAGAGGCGGGAGCATGGTCTGCTCGCTGGTGTGCTCAGATAAAGGCTCTGGGGTTGTGGGCTGGGTCAATCCTACTGGCAGAAGTGTCTGGTTCACAGACTTCTTTGGGAGCACCCCACCCTGCACCCTAAGTCCTATGCCCACTATACCTCCTTGGTACTCTTTCATACATTTTGTGTGACTTGCCTATTGCTCTGTTGATAAAAGGTTAGATCTGCAAGAAGCCCTCTGGCTCTCCCATTGGCACAAGAAAGCAAATGCTGAATTTGGATGCACTCTTCTCACAAAATAACACAGACCAGGCTTCCCTTTCACAACCCTCCATCTTCAGTCTGGGCTGGAAACCAGAAATGAGAGCTGCTGCAGAGAGGAGGGAGAAGATCAAACGGACAGCGACCAATTTTGCAAACTTAGGAGACATCAGCAAAAGGTGGAAAGTAGGCTCAGGCTCCCAACATCTCAGCAGGAATGGGTCCAGCTTGCGAGCCCTAGCCTGCCGCTAGCGCTGGCATTGGAATCTCACTGGCTATTCAGGGGAACTGGGACTTCCTACAGTAAAGGACCTCAGTAACACTCTGAGGGAATTCAGCCTTGAAGACTGAACTCTGTCCTGGTACCCTGTGGATTGAATCTGCAGACTGATCCCTTATACCCCTGTTGTGATTATCCAGAGGAAGGAGTAGGATTGGGTGTGGAATGGGAAGTTGAAGCCCTGTGGAATCTGTGTTTGGTCCAAGACCCCTAGCAGTGTGTTTAAATATCTGTACCATGGCCAGGCTTGTCTTCTGAATGTCTAGATCATGGAGCTTGCCCATAAGGCTCCCAAGCTCACCTGATGGTACCACCTGCTCTATCCCCTCTACCCCTGTCCCAGGCTGATTGACTGACATCTGGGTAACTTATGGCACAGAGGACAAGCTGGTGCTGAAGAGCTGCATTTGGGGATCCATCCAACATGTTCACTTTCTAATGAACTAATTAATGTTCTCTTAGTCTTGCCTCCTCCCAATCTCCACCTCCAAGCACACTTAAACTTCTGGAGACTTCTCTGGCAGTAAGGAAGTGGGGCATTTGCTCTTACAAAGTTTCCTCCCCTTGCCAGTCAGAACGCACATCAGAGATGCCACTGACAGCAGCATCCTTGCTTCCTGGTGACTCCTGCCACAGGGTCCAGGGCAATGGTGGCTGGCCCCAGAGCTGGGGCAGACTGCCTTCTAGAGAAAACAAAAGGCTTACAGGAGGTGTGGCACATCTTCTCACTCCCTGCTGCCAGGGAAGATACTTCTGTGGCGACGGGCGTCTCTCCTCGTGTGCTTCCAGGGTGTGTGCGCCTGTTGGTGTGATAGGATGTGACAGGGCCTCACCCAGGAGAGAGGGCTGGTTCAAGCCTCGTGGAGGGGCCAGAACTGTCCTGGCAGACAGATGCAGGCAGAGTCCAGGGCTGGAGAAGTCCTCCCTGGGGGAGACCCTTCTGAGCACTGGGTTTTTTTTTTCTTTCATTATTATTTGTGAGCCTAGGGAGGAGCTATAGGAAGTATAGACTGAACTAGACAAATGGCAGTGATCTTCCCAGAGAAGTGTGGACATGGGTGAGAATTTTGAAGCCAGACCAGGCTTCAAATTCTGGACACCTAGCTTCTTAACTATCTTTTGTTTTCGGGAAGTTGTTTGACTGCTCTTGTTAAGTCTCCAACGAAAGGCAAAGGGACTGGCACATGACGAAGGGATTTATTGAATAAATGTATGAATGTATCAGTAGGTAGCACCAGAGACACCGCAGGCATTCAATGACCTTAGCAGGTCACATATTAAATGAATGCCACCCTTCAGTTACTAGTGTTACCTGCACTTTCCAGCTGAGAGAAGTTAAGGTACTCCACCAAGGTCACACCGTGAGGCAGTTGCAGAGTTGAGACTCAACCCCAGCTACATTGATCCGAATCTTCCACTAGGTCGAAGACCACATCTGGAAAGGGCTCTGCTTGGAGGAGGTTTGCTAGTTTTCTTGCATCGTTCTCTGAACTGTCTTTTCTAGAGATCTCTCAGAGGGGTGATGTCCAGGGTGCTTGTGGGCAGCCCAAGCATGCTTAACTATTTCCTGGGCCCTTAGAAAACTTCTGAAATCTTGCCCTCGGGTGTCCCTTTTCTGGACTTTCAGCTCCTCATTGATTCTTAATCCAAATCAGAAGGGGCAGTGTGACTTGCTGAATTCTGTTGCTGCCCAGTGTGTGGCATAGGGCACGCTTCTCAGGGGTGCACCTGGGAACCTGCATTTCCTTCTAAGCATCTCTCCCAGGTACTCCCCACCCTGACCTTCCTCCTCTCATGAGCCCTCTGTTGCCAACCCTCCTGTCTGCTGCTCAACCTGCCTTGGGAGCGAGCTGCATGGAAGCCTGACAGAGGGTGGTGACAGAGGATGCCTTCAGCCTCATTTCAAAGTGGCTGCTGATCAGGACAGCTGCAAGGGAGACTTCTGGGGGCTTCTGTCTTATGCTAACTCTGACTGGATCTGGCTGTAGCTCTCCTGGAGACTGGCACCGACTGAATTGCTGGGAGGCTAGTGTTTGCTTAAAAATTCTGGCAAAAAGATAGTGCTTTTTAGTAAGCTCCTGCCACCCCCTCAGCCTTTGTTTTCCAAGGTGCTAGTGTTGAGAGGAGAGACATTTGGTGTTGCTGACCGATGTATTATCCTGATGGCGCCCTCAGGCCTGTCCCCACCTCTCAAACCTCCCAGGGAAGTTGCACTCAGTGATCATGTTGCTCTGGGGTGCTCTCTTCTCTCCCCTCCTCCCTGGCTTTCAGAGCTTCTGTGACGACGTCAGGTAGGAGGTAACCAGTGTCTACTTTGTCTGCAGGTTCCAGCAGGGAATGCAGCTCCATGCCATAGCTGCTTTCCAGCTCTGTGCGATCCATGCTGCTCTTTCCCTTCCCTGTGGCCAGGCTGTGTCACCTGCCACACACCAGGCCCTCCAGCTGGAACTGGGTGGGGGGCAATGCTGGTGTTTCCGCTTCTCTGAGCATCTCCCCCTTTCTCATCATCCCATGGTGCCTTATTGCTGCCCTGACAGTGAGCCTCCACATGGGCTTTTACAGCACCACCCTGCTATTTCAAGAGCAGGCGACATGGGGAGTCCATGAGTCACCCCCCCAGGTTGTTTGCCCATGGATGTGATCCATGGTGGGTTCAGAAAGAGACTGCTGGCTGATGCTGGGCCCAAGCCTTGCTGTTTGACTCCAGATGGCAGGCAAGACAGCTCTAGCACCACACTTCACCAAAGACAAATCTGACTGTTGAACATTTTCTCTTCTGGTCTGGGTCTCTGCAGGAAGGAAGATGACAGCCGGGAGGGGAGCCACCGTGGAGACAAGCACTCACAGGAGCTCTGAGGAGCGGCTGGCAGAGAGGTGTTTGTGCTGATTTATAGGAGCCAAGGGCTGCGAGAGGGATGTGGATGTTATCAGCTTGGTGGATTAAATGCCCATTTACATTGTTATTGACATATAAATTATCTGGGCCAAGCAGACAGTGAGGCAGAGAATTCCTGGGGCAGGGATGTGGCACACGCCCCAGGACATGGACTCCTCTTTGCCAAGATCTGTCCTTTGGGCTCTTGTAAAGTGAATTGCAGACCTGAAGTGAAACTCTGCTCCTCATCCTCGAGATGTCAGTGGCAGCCTCCTTCATCCCCAAGGCATCGCTGGCCAGCCAGGTTCCCAAGTGGCTTTCAAGAAGATGGCAAGAGCTTTGAAGAGATAGCGCAATCTCCCTTCTGGTGGGACACGGTCTGGTGTGCACAGGTCGCTGTTGTGTGGGTCACTTGGGTCTACTGTGGGTTTAGAATACCGTTGAAGGAGATTTTATACCTGGGAAATGGAATCAATTTCTGAGTCAAGCCAACAACAGAAGAGAAAACCTGTCACTCACGGACTGGAAGACCAAAAGAGGGTAAGTGATAGAACTTCGCTTATTGCTGGCTGCCTGGAGGTGGAGTTGCTAGGTGTGGCTTAGAGCTGGGTGGTTAGCGGAACTGTGTTAATTGGTCAGACCTGTCTGTCTCTCCCTGCTTTGGAGGTGATGTGGTTGCTTCAGACTTTGGTGTCCTAGTGCTGTTTTTTGCTTCGGGTCATTGGTGGTTAATACTTGAGAGAAATGAAAAGAAGGAATATTTTAATGCCTGGAACTAGGAAAGCAAGGACTTTACACACTTTACAGAAGTTATCAAAAAGTCCTGGTGTTCTCAAAGTCAATCTGGGTTCCTTTGTGCTGCAGTTGTTCTGGGTGTGTGTGCACACTTTGCCTTTCTGGACATGGTGCTCCTTACTGAGCTGGTTTTGTTTAAGGAATTTTCTGTGTTTTCTACCCGCTCTTGCGTGTAAGGATCAAAAATGCGCCTTGTGAACTCTCTGGTCCCATTTGTGAGAATGTCAGTCATTTAAAGTGGCCCATTGAGTGCAGGTCACTGGTTATGATTGGTCTGAAAGCCACAATCACCTATAACTTGTGTCTCTCGGTTAACTTTCAACTCCTCTTCAGAAGCTAGGCAACTAGGGAGACTCACTGGCATGCTGTAGCTGACGGTTCAGAAAGGAACCTGAGGCTGGCTATGGCCAGGGGCTAGAAAGGGTTAAACTTGTTGATGTAGAACCAGAGACTGTATTTGTCTGCAAATGGACCCAGTATTTTCATTGAAATGTGGGGGTGGTATCCAAACTTGTAGCATTCTATCCAGGTGATTGGTATTGTGTTCCCTCCCCTTGTGAGTTTCAAAGATCAACTCTCCCCGTGTGTAATGCCAATGGCTTTTTAACCCTTCCTATTAGATTTTAGCTGTGTTGTGTGTGCCTGCACATGTGCGTGCATGCACACAGCTTTTGTATTGGGATTTACACTGTCTTTAAAGGATACAAATAAATTGAAATACATCTTAAAAACACAAACGCTGACTCCATTCCTTAAAGAAAGAATCGCTCCTAAGCCTGGCCCCCTTGATTCAGGAAGAACGCCCCCATCTCAGGCACCTAGATAAGTGAGATTTGTTTTGTGGAGTTTGATTGCCAAGTATAGAGCCTGCTAGACCTTCTGCTCCGGTTTCAGTGGGCGCGTTCCCAGAGCTAGAAAGAACATTGATTGCAGTGAGCGGCCTGAGGAATGCCTGCAATTGCCAGAGTGTCAGCCAAGTTTGGGATCCAGACCCTTAGCCGAGGAACATTTGAGACCTCTGATACCGTAGAAAATTTTAATTGGGCTGGTACACTAAGATAATATGCGATTATGATGGCTCCTCCTTGGCTAGGTGTAGCTGTTTGCATTTCCCATCTGTTCTTGGCTTGGGCTGGGCTGGGTCCACATGTACCACCGAGCCTCTGGAAGGAGAATACAACCCCAAGTGAGGCTCGGTGGCAGCTGGGGTAACATCAATTGGTCATGCTCAGCTGACATTCATTTAAACTTGAACTCTAGCCGTCATGGTGATTATTAAATTTATAATGATATATGTAAGATCCATTTTAATGGCTCTCCATGCTCGGGTGAGCCCTCGCTTGTGCTGGGAAAATAAAGCTTAATAGAGTATTACATTTCATTTTCTACTGAATTTTCTGGGCAGAGGTTGAAACTTGGCTTAGGAGGAATTAGATTGTTTTCTCTGATAGTCGAGTTCAACATTGCTGAAGAATAAGTCTGAGCTTCCAGAATCCTGCCACTGCAGCCGCTTCTGTTGGCGGGTGGCAGCTTATGTTGTGTGCCTGTGTGTGTTTGTGGGTAAACACACGTCCCATTTGCATCAAGTGTGAAGCTAAACAAGCCTCTCAGCATGCAACCTGGAATGTCCTGTCCACAGGGCTGAAAGACGGCTCTGCAGTGTTTGGCTCCTGCCTCAAAGGAGCTAAGAGCTCCTCTTTTGGGGGACTGGCTGAAAATCCCACAAAGACAAGGAATCTGCTGGGGGGGTGCTGGGAAGCTAGGGAGCTAGAGAGCCTCCACCAGCATGAGTTACCCATGGGCCTTTGTGGGATCAATGACACACAGACACAGCAGAGGGCTAACAAGTTGAACTTTTGCTGTATTTCTTACTGTCATGAGCAGCAGGAGATGCTTCCTTGTGCTTGGTGGTAGCTTCATTTTGCTTGCCCTGTGGATGGAGTGGCTGGTTCAGGGCCTACCTGGGATGTGGTCTTTGGAGACCCTCATTGTGTGGGTGAAGGATGCCATGGTCTGCAGAAGGAGAAAGCTGGGCTCACATCCTAATGCTGCTGTAGGTAATGTTAGATCCAGTATCCAGTAAAGTAAAAGCTTCTAAGGTTTCAGATTTTTATGCATTTTATATATCTATATATATCTATATATCTATATTATATATATATAGGTACCCCACAAATCAAGATATGTAATATCTCTTTCTAAAAAATCAATTATGTTTTTAAATGTGTGTGTTGTCTGCATGTATTTATGTGCCATGTGCATGCCTGGTACCCATGGAGTTCAGAAGAGGACGCTGGATCTCTTGGAACTGGGGTAGGTGATGCCTGTGAGCTACTATGTGGGGCTGTAGCTGAACCCAGGTCTTCTGTAAGAGCAACAAGTGCTCTTAACTACTGAGCCATCTCTTCAATCCAAGATATATAACATCTCTTGCTCTGAGTATGGTGAACCGAGTTGAGATTAAGGGGCTTCCACCCCAAGGCAGGTTCTTTGGGGTGGAGACCTAATGGTGAGAAGATAGTCCTAAGAAAATCTGGAAGTAGCTCTGTAGTCACCAGGTTTCAGGTGTAATGGGGGCAGGTGTCTTTTAGAACTCATAAAGCTCCTCCCTCCAGCGCTGGTGATGCCACCTATGAATAGCAGATTCCTCTGCCTCTCTGTCAAATTCAAATCTTGTGCTGAGTCAGGAATCAGGCAAAGAGGCCCTAAGGCTGCAAATCAGCCCAGACAGAAATCCAGTTGCTTGAGTGTGGCTGTGTACTGAAAGCATTTACCAAGCAGGGAGGGGAGAAGTCAGACTTCCCGACAGACAGCTATTGATCTGTCATGGGAATGACTTTTGAATTGATATCCCCCAACTTCTCCTTCTGCACAGGACTGTATCCTCCACTGCAAGCTCTCCCACGGAGGGCATGTGCTGGAAAATAAGCCTCGTGTCTGGCTTCAAAGAGGCTTGGTGACTGAGAAGTGACTAGGCTAGCTTAGTTTGAATATTCTTCAGGATGTCACCTACTCAGCAGGAAAGCTTCCTAGAGCCAGTTTTTAAAATGGCTTTGGAGAGGGTAGACTCAGGCTTCATGTAATTAAAATTTATAGCATTGACTGAGCTGCTCCGGATGGTAACCAGCAGTGTCCCACTAAGAGGCACACATCACTCTGCTCACTGTACCAGTCTTTCCTTGTCCTTTGTGTATATCCCTGACTGCCCTGTATCCGTGGCCTTGGCTTACAACCATTTGCCCCTACAAGGACACCCCACTTTACCTAATCACCCCTTCTAAGTTGGCCTGGCATCTGTCTCCTCTAACCTCTGGCTTTTTCCATTTCTAATTTCATATCAAAGACAGCTAGCATGGAGGGTGCCATAACATTCTGGTCAGTTCTCTTCTCTACTGCACCATCCACTCCTGGCCTGATGACTCTACACAGCCTAGCTGCTGCCGTCCTGATCAGTGATTTCCCACTTGTTCCTCCACAGAAGCCATCCTCCTCAGCCCAGTTCTCCCATTCCCTGTACCCCACATCTCTCCTGGCTAAACTCTGATGACCTTCCTCAACAGCTGACCCCATGTCTGAGGCTTTATTTAAATGTTATCGTCCCTGGGCCACCCCCCCACTCCTCACAAAGAATAGATAATCCTTGTCATTCTACACCTCATTCGGGAGCAGTGAAGAAGCTGCTCACTGCACCCCCTCATGTCCTGGATGCTTTCTCACGCCATAACCTCTGAACCAGACAGCTGACTCTTTAACAGAGGAAACTGATCTTGTCCATCACTTCACCTTCTGGAACACAGGGGGCTCCTAAGGCAACTTACTTAAAATAATGAAGGGTATATGGTGTTTGGGGTCCTCTTTATCTTTGATGATGAAGTTAAGTTTGGTCCTTTTAGATTTAACAGACAGAGGAGGGGAAAATATGACTTGAGACATTTGATATAGAAGGACCAGATAGGCTCTAGAGAGAGAGTGGTCTCCAAGCAGGTGTACTGAAGTAACAATTGGACTTGTGGACCTGGTGACAAGGTGGGTAGGTGAATCTTAGGCACCGACCAGCATCATTGCTTCTACGGCTGGAGGGACCAGTGGCATAGGATGGAGCAGCTGAGCTGTGGCTAGGGCATCTGGAAACAGTGGTGCCTTCTCATGCTTCTCATGGTGCAAGTGCCCTTATGTTTGCTTTGCATCCATGAAAGCAGGGTAGTGGTAACGTCTTCCAGTCACAGGGAAAACAAGACCCACAAATGTTCTGATCTTCCTGAGATGTCCACTTTAGTGGACTTCATTGAAAGTATTAAAAATTATCTCAATAGGCTAAGAATAAGGAAAGCAACTAACGTGTGTCAGGTGCCTGTCCTGTCCTGGGAGCCACCAGCAGCGTCTTTTACTTTAGTTCTTCCTCAAACCATTGTGTAGGGTTTTTTTTTTTAATTTGTTTGTTCGTTTCATTGTTTTTCCAGTGTTAGGGATCAAACACCAAGCCTGGGCATGATAGCCACCCTAACACTGAGCTGTTTGCTCAGTCTTTTTCATACAAGTTTTCATAATCCTTTTAATAGAGGCAAAAACTAGGTTAAGGGTTAAACAGCTTATAATGTCTGTGAGCTCCAGAACTTCACCGAAATCTTTACCTCTCTGTTAAGTTTCTATGTCTAAATTTTTAAAATGATCTTTTCAACTTTTTTGCTGTTGTGCATAAATGCACACACATATGAGTTGGGGGGACGCACATGCACACGAGCCCCCAGGCATGCATAATTACACACACACACACACACACACACACACTCTGTAGTGGAACTGGCCCACATGACATCACACCAATATACCTTGCCCAGGACCATGACCATGGTAGTCTATAAATCACTTGACACAGCCTTCCCAAGGTGAGTTGCAGGGTGGTGGTAACACAGATCTTCTGTAGAGGAATCTTTCTGCATCCAGTGGACTGAGTTCTGAGATGCTATTGGTAAGACTTAGGTCTGGGGAGATAGATCCTAATGCAACTGGAAGGGATGAGGCCAGAGCCCACCTTCCAGCTCTCTGCATAAATTTTTCTAGATTCTTGGTCCAGCCACTGTGCTGATGCCTCCTGTAGCTGGGATATAGATGTTGCAGCTTGATCTGCCTTCTGGCTGGCCCACCTGTCTTGTTGGTATGAATGGAAGTTGTGTCAACCGGGTGCTCAGGGTTGGATGTTGAGGCTGTACAACAGAGCATCTCACACATCAATGAAGAGAGAGATGGAAAGAGTCCAGAGCCGTATGTGATTCGATCAGAGGATTGTGAGCTATTGTTCAGGTGCAGGGCAGGGGAAGAGGACTGAAGAGGGGCAGGCTTGGTACCTTTCCTCATCCCTAGTAATCACAATCCATCCATTCAACATTTGTTTATGAGAGGATGCTGGGTTTAGGCTCTCCTGTCATGGATGTAGTGTAGTGTCAGTTCAAACAGAGAGTAGGTGTTCTTTTCATTTGAGGAAGTCTCCTCGGAGGATAAGTAACGCAAAGTCTATTTGGAAAAGACTAAATGAAAAGCATAAGGAGCGGGGGCGGGAGGAAGACTGAGCAAACAGATCCTGAAAAGTGGTTGCTCTCTGGTGGGGCTGCAGCCGGGGTTGCCACCATTAAAGATTGAATCTGTCCTTCCAGAATTCATGTGCTAAAACTCTAACCATCACCCCCAATCCCCACCCAAAGTGACAGTAATTGGAGATAAGACCTTGAAGAAGAAAATTAAGGTTCAACAAGATCCTAAGGCTGTGGACCTACTCCAATAGGATCTGAGTCTAATAAGGAGGAAGACTCCTCAGGGATGAAGCACAGAGCAAGGCCATGTGAGGGTGGACGAGAAGCCTGCTGTCTGCATACCAAGGAGAGATGCTGGAGGATGTGAGCTTGTTGCTATCCAGCCTGTAGACACTTGAGGCAGTGTGCCCTGAAACGTGCTCTAGCCTGTAGAGCGTTGCTGTGGCAGCTAATGCAAACTGAAGAGAAAGAGGACATGTTAGAGGCCATATGCCCACAGCTGCTTCTTCTGGAAGTGCCCTGATGACACTCACCAGCTCTGATGTCCCCCCTGACAACATAGAATCCCAGAGATGAGGGGGTGGTTGTGTGTGTGTGT
>LOJH01005743.1:33729-47207 GCA_001685095.1 Ellobius talpinus | reverse complement strand
TCCCCCCTGACAACATAGAATCCCAGAGATGAGGGGGTGGTTGTGTGTGTGTGTATGTGTGTGTGTGTGTGTGTGTGTGTGTGTGTAAGAGGATATAACCTCCAAGACAGCTCCCACTGTCTTTGAGACAGGATCTCTCATTGACCTAGAACTCACCTATTAGGTTAGGTTCACTGGCTAATGAACCCCAAAGAAGCTCCTTTGTCTGCCTCCCCAGGGCTAAGATTGCAAGCATGTGCCGACTATGTCTAGTTTGTGTGTGTGTGTGTGTGTGTGTGNGTGTGTGTGTGGTGGAGGGGAGGTCGGGGGGGGTCGAACCCAAGTCCTTGAGTTTGCAAAGCAAGCGCTTTACTGCTTATTTCTCCAGGCCCTGGTTGTGGCTTTCTAAGACCTTTGGATACACCCCCCGTGACCTGCACCTGTCGCAGGAAAGCAACTGATGCTATCTCCATTTGGTGTGAGGCATAAGACCTACAGAAAGACACAGGGCTGGCTAAACAGCACATGGCCCATTAACAATCAAAAGTAGGTGGCCCTACCCCTGCCTTCTCTTCCCCATGGACAGTTATTTTCCAGGGAGTGAAACAGCCTTCCTCAGTCAGTAGAAATGAGTTTGTATTTTACCACCTCAGCTAGATCTCCACTGGGGAAGAAGACTTGGTAGATTTTTGGAGATCTCATCTGGACACCAGAAAATGTGGATAACATTTGCAGGCCCTTAATATATGGCCACACCTCCTTTCTTTAAAACCCCCAAAAGTTCCATGAGGACCCCTCGGCACACCAGCATTGGGTTCCCTCTTGCCTTTCTGATCTTCCCACATGGGCTTCCAGAAACCAAGTGGCAGAGCCCTCAGACTGGAAGAGGGCAGGGGACCAGTGGTAAGCAGTGAGCAGGGCTACATCGCCTGCATCTTCAGCTGGCGTTCGGGACAGGCACGTTTGTCAAAGCCATCCGTCAGCCACTGATGTCAGAGACCTCGTTTTCCCCCCTTGGTTAGTGCTGGTTCCTTTTGTTCCTGCTTTAAACTAGCCTTGGTGGAGCTTTAAATGAGAAGGGGACATGTGGCAAAGCCACCTCAGTTGTTCTGTATTGTTACCCACGTAGCTATGGGACTTTTTAATGTTAGAGAATTTATCTAACCTTTCTAGCATTCGTCTTCGAGGTAAGATTTAGGAAGCTATTAAAGGTACCTGGAGAGAGCCCCGAGACACATCACTGGCTGTATTTAGCACAGCACTAAGCTATTGAGTGAAAGCTGTCAGAATTCCCAGCCTTGAACTTCCCTGAACCTGGCAGAACCCCTCTCAGTGTTGTAGTTGGGGAGTATCTGGGTGACTTCTGGCACTGGAGTTTGCTTCTGGCTTAAACCTCTGTGCATCTTTCTGGAGGCAAGTTCATGGCCAAACCCTCTGCGTGACACTGTTGTCAAGACGCCATTGACCCCATCATCCCGCATGCCTCTCACATGGGGGGTTGAGGCTTCTATGTGGGTCTGAGATGCCCTTTGCAGTTTGAGTTTTTGCTGCAGGATGACTTTGTGAGAATCATCTGCTGTGCTTTGTGGCACCCCTTAAAAGTCAAGCACCAGAGGGAAAGTCTGCTTACCTGGAGGTGCATTTCAATTCTTCAAGGTTCTCCAGAGTCACCCAGGTTCCGTTCTCCTGCAGCTTAGATCAGATTCTTGCATGCCTGGGGTTTGAATCAAAATAATGACATCTCCAACTCCCATCTTCAGGGCATTAAATTTTAATCTTCCTTCTCTTTGGGATAATTAGAAAGAGAGAGCTAGTTGTGGGGGCTGGGAAGCAAACTGGGAATAGATGTGGAGGCAGAAGCCAAATGGGATTTTGTAAGGCAGCTTCTTCTGAGGCTAGGCAACAACTCTGGGGACTTGTGGCTGCATGCTGAATCCATTTGCAGGGACGAAGGACTGGGCCTAAGGCAGGTGGCAAGGAGGTCAGGCCAGGGTGGCTCTGGACAGGGACCTGGGGCCAGGGCTGTGCATTTGCGCTAGGAGGGAGATTGAGAAGTTCCCTAGGGTGATCATGAGACTGTTGCTTTTGCTAAGCTGAGTGGACAAAGACTAGGATCCTCAAAGCCATGCTTGTTGCCAGCACCCATACTCCTGGGAGGGCTGGGTGCAGGGCCTTGTGAGCTAATAGTCTGCATCTTGGTCATAGCTAGTTCAGTCCTCTGACCTCCATCCCTTGTAATTCCATTACAGAGACAACAACCAGGCCATCTGGGAACACCAGAGTCCAGGTTCCTGTTGACTTCAGAGGTGCGGGCAGGGGGGCTCCTTCTGGGTTTCTCAAAGGGTAGGTTAGGATGAGATAAGAAACTTCTTGGGAGAGTCTACATGCACATCAAAATATTTCTCTTTTTTTCATCTGTGGTTATAATTTAAAATTTCAATAAGCAAAAGTTCTCAATGACATGCACAATCCTCATGGGAAGCTACAAAATAGAACAAAGCATTGTAGCTTTCAGACCCCATGCAACTTAACGTGTGTATCCTGCCTGCTGTGGATTGCTTGGCTGGCTCTTGCCCGGGTCATTCAGTTTCATGGTGGTTTCATCAGGACGTGCAGTACAGTGTTTGTCCAGCAGCAGAGGACCCGTAAATGCTCGTTGAATGAATGGGAGACATTAGGCACTCTGAATGGGAGTGGGCACAAAGAGGAGTTAGGACTCCACTTTGGCTATGATCTAGAGTTGTTGTCAAAACAATAGGGGGCGAGAATGGAAAAGGTCTTAGCTGTCTGAGTGTCTGAATGGAGAGAGGCGTCTGGTCTGGGGGCACTGCTTAGGTGTGGCTGGATCGCACTCATGAGTCTCTGCACATGGGAGAATTCTGAACTGTCTCATGATTATGAACCTGCCATTCCTCTGCTTCTGCCACAGATGTCCTTCTCTTTCTGCTTCCATGTGGCTGTGGTGACAGTGACCTAGGAGGTCATTCTACAGATGTCTATATGGGCTGACTATTTAGAAGTTCAATAAGAACATGATTCATACGCACCTCAAAGGGGAAGCACTGAGGAATAGGTCTAGAATATCTCCTTCCACGCTGTAGCACAGAAGAGCAAACTGAGAGACTTGGTAGGGGGGAGTCTCTGTTTCCTTGGGGAGGGGCATCCCACCAAAGTCCACAGAATGCCAGCAATGCAGACAGATGACTTAGACAGTTGTGGTAGAGAAACGCCTAAGCTCTCCTAGAAGGAAGAGTCTGTGGAGCTGGGCTTGTGGTGTCCTTCATCCCAGAAACTCTGAGAAAATGAGAATGGTGATCACCAGAAACATTCTTTTTTTGTAATTAAAAAAAACCAAAACCAATCCAATTTCCCATTCCCTTCCCTCCTCCCATTCCCTCTACACACTCTCCCACCCCATCCTCCTCTAATCCTAAGAGAGAGTAAGGCATTTTGCTTTGTGGAAAGTCCAAGGCCCTCTCTACTACATCAAGGCTGAGCAAGGTATACATCCAAAGAGAATAGGATCCCAAAAAGGCCAGTACATGCAGTAGAGATAAATCCCAGTGCCACTGCCAGTGGCCCCCCAGTCTGCCCCAGCCATGCAACTGTCAACCACATTCAGAGGGACTAGTTTGGTCCTATGCTTGTTTCTTTCCAGTCCAGATGGAGTTGGTGAGCTCCCATTAGCTCAGGTAAACTGTTTCAGTGGATGAACCTTTCATGGTCTTGACCCAAGAGAAACATTCTAAGCCTAGAGACCCATTCAGGTGGGCACTGAATCAGACATGCCCTGCGAAGGGCCCGCCATCAGGTAGCTTGATTGCTGACTGCTCATGCCTCTGTGGTGTGGGGTCCACTTCTCTGCATTTCTCACTGCTCCAGCCACCGTTCCTCCCTGTCCCTTTTCCCCAGCCCCCTTCCTCTGCTGATCTCCAGGGCTAACCCTCAGCAGCTCACCAGCCCTCATCGGCTCCACCCTCACTGTCTGCTCCTTGGCAAAGTCCTTAGACCATCTTATCAACTCTTCCCTCTGAGTAGGTTTGGTGGCAGACTTCCTCCTTTACCCTAGTCAGATTCTGTCTGTTGGTTCAGTCTTGACAGCTATCCTGACTGAAGCCTGCCCCACACCAGCCTTAGCAAGAATACCTCTTTCAAAGTCAGGCATGGTAGTGTACACCTGTAATCCTAGCCCTTGAGAGGCTGAAGAAGGAGGATTGAAGCTAGCCTCGGCTACCTAATGAGACCTTGTCTCAGAAAACAAGGCAATGAGAAAATCAAAGTGAAAAGGCTGTTGTCAGTTTAGTAAGATGTCCTCCTCCTCCTCCAATATCTGATCAAGGTTTTTTTTTTGCCATTCCTTGATGAAGAAGTTGTGGGCCTACCTTCAACAAGCATCATGTTATGTCAGTTTAGCAAGAAACCCCACCTTTGATTTTGCCTAACTTTCCTCAGGCCCCTCAATTTGCTCTGCCCACACAGGGCCCGAGCTATCTTTAATGTCTTTAGAATTGAACCCTGCCTCTGTTTCTCTTTCAATTTCTCTCTTGTTATGGTCTTGAATAAACTCTTTTTTTGTTTGTTTTGTTTTGTTTTAAAAAGCACCAGAACATTTACACTTTAAAACAAGATTTATTTATATTTGAGTGTTTGTCTGTGTGTATGTCTGTGTGCCACATACACATGCCTGGTGTCCTTGGAGGCCGGAAGAAGGTGTTGCATTGCAGACAGTTATGAGTTGTCCGGTAGCTGGGAACTGAACCCTTTGCAAGAGCAGCCAGTGAGCTGTTGAGCCATCTTGCTAGCTCAGAATATTTACTTTTGTAAACAAAGCTGAGCTGGAGAGATGTTGGCCTTTGGATGTGCTACTTAAACTCTGAGTTCTGTGTCTGTGCCCTGGTTAGTCAGTTACGGCTAATGTCAGGCAGTCACATGGTGTAGAACCTCACCTTTGAGGGTGACTCGCTCCAAGGAGGCGTGGCTGGATGAGCAATGATGGGCATCTCTATTTAATTGGGTAAGATTTGACATAAGAGGGGCAGAAGATGATGAGGAGCAGGAGGCATACTCAGTAGTAAGTGGTCCAGAAATTGTCTTGTGAATGTTTTTCTCTCTGGACCATCTCACAGTGGCATCATATGAATGAATGCCATCACATGAATTACCATCAACCCCATATCTCCTTAGGTTTCATAAGCTGACAAGAGGAACATAGCAGACACAGCAAAGCTTTCCATGATAGAGAACAGGAAGCTGGACGGAGTGGGATGAACTTCGGCAGTCAGGAATCTGGGTTTGGATCTTGTCTTAGCTGTTGTCTTTATCTTAGAGAAGCCTCTGGACATCTCTGCCTCACCTACCAAATGGAAATCCTGACAGTTTCATTTATGAAGCACTTGATATATGTAAAGTACTTGATGCAGCAGCGCCCAGTGAGCTCACGCCTATGTGCGTCTCAGCTCACACGGAGCTCCAACACTGCATGTTGCTGTTGAGATTCTTGTGGGTTCCTTGTCTTCAGGAGTCTGAAAGAGTACCCTTGGTTCTGCTCTCAGCTTGTGAGCTCCCAGAGATATAGCTCTGACTTTGCAGTCACTTCTTGCCCTTGTTCCTTCTTATTCTGCTCTGACATTATTATAACTTTTTTCTGGAATTTGGGATATAGATCGCTTTTAAGGGGAACCTTATGCTTGGAAGACAGGGCTGGTTGCAGCCTCAATGTCTTTTGTCCATGATATTGAGTTATTGTAGCAAGCTGAGGGAGCCAACTCACTCTGTAGATAGAGATGGAAGGGGCTTGACAGGTGAGTGGCGGATGCGTGCTTTCTCCCCTCCCGTGGCCATCAATCATTGGCAGGGACCAGATAGGGCGACAAGAAGGAAACAGCAAATAAGTGGTTTGCATTACTAAAACCACGTGAAGCCCGTTGCCTGTGGTAATTGAAAAATATCTAATTTCTGCTGCATCCCTGGAGCATCTTTCCCATCGGATTCCTGTGGTGTCTCCAAATCTTATCAACACATCTGAGGAGGTGGCAGGAGGTGCCTGCCGGAGCTGCGCTGTGAGGAAAATGGGCTGCTCCAAGATTGATGCTCAAGAGCCCAGTTGCCATGGTTCAAGGGAGGAGGCAGCAACAGTGTGGACTGGGGTAGAGACAGGCTGGGGGTGGATGGACCATTGCTGAGGGGAGCCATTGTGCCCACTTCAGAAATAGGGGATCAAGCTGAGTACTGCAATTCCTGAATCCCCTTTCATTACATCCTATCCCTAGGCATCAAGTCCACCAGTGGCCTCACTCCTGGTCCATCTTTACTCTTTGTCTTTAAATTGATTCACTTTTTAGAAAATTGGGCTTGTCACAAGGGTCATCAAATGTCACAAGCGGCATTGTGGATTTGATGTATGTGCAACTTTCCTTTCTAATACATATTTAAGTAAAATTATGATCATAAACATTTTAAAAGGTCTCCAATGTACCTCTTAAAATGATGCTGAATATCACGAGGTATACACGGATTCCAGTGTGGGAAAGAGTGCCCCATCATATGAAGACTAAGCTTGCAGACAGCATCTACAGTAGCTACTATTATTGAGCCCTACTATATGTTATGCCACACACTGCAGAAACCTCAGAGGGCACAATGGTCATTGGCTCCCAAGCCTGGGATTCAAATCTGCTGCTTTTCTGATGTGTGATTTCATGGCTAGCCCTCTGTGCCTCAGTTTCCTCACTGGTAAAATGAAGAAATAGGGGTATCTCCCTCTGGACTTGTTTTGAGCCTAAAGTAAGCCAGCAACGCTTGGGACCGTGTCTGACACGTGTAAGCACTATTTGGGTGTAAGAACACAGAGCCTATGGTTGTTGCATTTTCCCAGATGTCAGGCTGCACTAGCCGCCAGCCCATAGCTCTCTGCAGACAGACTGCCTTGGGCTCTCTCCATCCCTCTCAGAACTGCAGCTCTGATCACCTCCCTACTTCCCAGATCCCAAACAACTTTAATATGGCTCATCTTTGTCAGTGTTCTTCTGCCTTCCAGCTCATAGGCTGTGCTGTGCTATGGCGCTTGCCCTCCCCCACCCCTGCCCCGAGAAAACCTAGAGTCTGACATTCCCTTTGTTCTCAGGATCTGAAGGAAATGGCTAAACTGCAGGGTTTGTGTCCATTTAGGGCCCTGTCATGGCTACCTATGGACATGATGCTATCTCTCTCAATGCTCTCTTCCCTCCAGGATCCATCACAGATATGGCCATGAACTTATAAAGCTCCTAATAAAGTCATTCTGGAGGTAAATTACATCTCACTTTCTACAGACCTGCCTACCTTTTCCTTCTACCCAATAGTTGGCATTGGCATTTATTCACCTGTCCATCCATCTGTCCACTTAGCCATCGGGTTCTCCTACCATCTGACAGCTAATCAACAATGAACACGCAGTGTAACAGCCCCCATTTTCTCTTTACAGCAGTTGTGTGAGGCGGTCATCTTCATTTAGAGTCACTAGGTAGAGTTTCCCCTGAAGCTGGCAAGGGGATACAGATCCAACTGATATTTAAATCCCTGTGCTCTGCAGCCAGTCACTGCGATGTTTCCTACCCACAGAGCCCTTTGGACAACCACGTCCAGACTGCCTCCCCTCCCCATCCTGGCCAATCCCCTAGAGCCAACTGTCTTGAGAATCTATTTAATTCTTGCGTTTCCTACCAGGAACTTTCATTAGATCCCACATAATGACTGATAAATCCCACGGATAATGACTCGGTTCTTCAAGACTGCCTGTACTTCACGTGTCAAACCCAGGTGCTAGCTACTCCATCTTTCTGACTAGCTGGCTTTCAGTCAGGGGCTTCCATGACCACCAACTCTTTGTGCTTAATCACATCCTAGAACGGCTTACAGAACTCTGGAAGAAGTGCAGAGACGGAGGTAGATGGGAGGGCTCTCAGCCCTCTGCAGGCACATAACCCCGTCAGTACCTCTGAATGGTCACCACGCTGGGCTCTCCTCCCAGCTGTTTGTGGTTTTGTTGGGAGCCACATGGCAGAAACTTGGCTGATTAAATCCTGAACCATCTGTCAGTCACTCCATCTCTAGCCCCTTCCCTCCTTAGAGGTTAGGAAGTGATCACATGATTGGTCTCTCTGGCAGCCGGCCTCTGTTCCAGGGGCATCTAGGGCCTCACTGATAGTCATCTCCTTATTAAATAACAAAAATATAAATAAGTAGCAAAAAAGTACAAACAACGGTTACCAAAAAATAGTAAATGATGGTCAATGCTCTGTTTACCCCATCACCTAGGAAGTTGTCAGCAATTTAGATTATGTGTGCTAGGACCCAGGGACAGGGCACATCACAGAAGCCATAGCTGGTGCCCTTACTGCCTTCTCATGGAAGGAAGGAGACGTCATGACAGACACACACTGCCATTTATCCCTCAGGCATGTGGCTTAATCATCTTCTGGGGCCAACTGAGCCTGAATGACAGAGAGCAGCCAGTGTCACTCGACCTGTCCCCCTCATCCCAATTTGATTCTAGTTCTATGTGAGCAGATGTTCAACTCTTACACTTTGTCATAATATTTGTGTCCCCCACACTGTCTTCCCAAAGCCCTCTAGCTCCTGCATGCAGAGGAAGGTCAATATTTACTGGAGCAGAGAGCCACAAGGAGTCCACGGTGACATCAAACAGACAGACATCACTGTGACAAAATGAGAGCCAGGTTCAATCATGGATCAGTTCAAGTCTCAAGAGCTGAAGACTTGTTTTCAATCATATAAAATAGTGGTCTACGTTATAGGTGATGACACTGTGGAATTCTTGCAAATAACTTCACAAACAACTGTCATTACTTGGTAACTTTTTACGAAGTCGTTCTCTGTGGGAAGCTAGGTTTCCCGACATAACATTGTGGGTTTTGTTTGCCATCCTCCTAGGATGGTATTTGAGTAGCATGTTATTATATGTGGCCCTGGAGCTTTCTTCTTAGGGCAAGAAACACATCTATTTCTCTTTGGGGGAGAACTGGGGACCAAAGAACCCAACTGGGCTGATGTTGCAGGTGTGTTCAGGGCGTCAAGGGCATGACCATAGCTGTGCTTGGGTATCTACGAAGCAAACAGTAAGGGCTCATTCTTTACCCAGCCCCCAATCCTCCAGCCAGCTGCCCCTGGCCACTCTTTAAGATGCAGCTCACACTTTTGCTTGAAGCCACTCTGTCTTCTCTCGTCCTTTCTTCTCTGATTCTCTTCAGTCCCTCCTTTGTACTGCAATTTTTTTGCTACCTGCAGCAGTGTTTTACTGAATCACTTTCAGGCTAAGCATGTCAACTCCGGGTGCAAACGACAGAAATCCCAGCTCGGCGATCCGGCTCAGCAATCTTCAGAAGGTCACCCTTCCTCTGCGTGACTTGGCTTCCCTCTTTGTTAAGTGGCAATAACCATACCTGTTCTGTTCGGGGGCTTAATTGGAGGGTCAAGGTGAACACCGAGTGAGAACCAGGAGACGGTAACCGTGTAGTAGGGACGATGGCCAGGAATGGTGGCAATGGCAGCCAGAGTCGGTGCTCCTGCAAAGTTTATAAGATGCTTTCAGGAAGAAACGTGCTCAGGGCTAGTTTCTTCCCCCAGAGCTGATCTTATGCTGAAGGACAGCAATGCCCTGTAGTTATTCCATGGGGTTAAATGGGATTCAGAAGTATGCTTCCATCCCCTGTTGGCTTTATCCAAATGACATTCAAATGCACTTAACTTTTGACTGGTACTTCATCCCATTCTGTAGAGGGAATGCTCAGTGACTGGCAAGGGTTGATCATGCTTATTTTCCTGGAGAGCTCAGCTTCTATCCAAGGCCATGTGTACTTACTGCCTCCACACTTGGTCAACTAATAACCTCCCAGAATGAACTTAAGCCTAAAAGGGGGTGTCGTCATCACTGATCAGAAGGAAGAAGTGAGAGTGGCCTGGGTCTAGCAGCAGCCAGGGAAGGAGAACTAGGGGCAGCTGAGGGTGGGAGATGTCAGCCGTGGAAATTGTTTCTCCTTTCACAGCCACTCCAAGTTCCAGCTGCACCTTCCCCTGGGGGTGACCTTTGCCCTGAGCCAGCATGATGGACCCAGCTGGGGGAAGGGGGAGCTGTCATCAAGGGTCAGGTTACCAGTCTGGTCAGCATGACATCAGAGAAGAGAAGCACAGCTGTGTCCTCCTGCAGAGCCCTCCTGGTCCCGAATCCAGGTAGATGGATGAGAGGCTTGAGATGGCCTCCCCGACTGCCTCTTTTCTGCCCAGCTTTTCAGCTTGCCCGGAAGTCAGTTTGTAGTTCAGGTGTGTCAGAAGTCCCTGGCAGGAGGAAAACATGGACGAGGAGGCTAACGGACTTTAAGTATTTCAGAGGAGAAAGACAGAGGGATGTCCTGTAAAAGCTAATGGAATCAAACCCCAGTGAAAACCCAGACATCTTAGAGTGCAACCAGGCCCACATGCCTCCCAGCTTGTCTGTAAAGCAAGGGACAATCACACTTCCCGAGGACTTTGGCAGTCTTTCTCTAGGAGAAAGTTCTGGGTCCGTTTGAGAGCCACTGAGAGAGCCCTGGGAATGGATGGCAGAGAGGAGAGCTGGGGTAAGAGAAACCCTCTTCCTTTCCTCCTCAGTGTATAAACAAGTAGCTGAGGTTGCTAGCTGCCGTCCAGCGTCAGCTACCATGTTGCTCCTGTGTTGATTACTGCTCTTCCCTTTGCCTGGGGACTGTCTAGTGCATCTTCCCTTTGATCCTGAGAGCTTTAAATCCACAGCGATCATCCCACAGACAAAGCACCATTGTTTCTGGAGGCATTGAACCAGGACTCGGCCCTCCATTCAAGGACACAGGACCTTTGTCATTCTCTGAACTACTGTTTCTTCTGCCAGGAATCCCATCTGCCATCCTGACCTATTCACCTGCCCGAGTTGACTTCTGTGGTGGCACTTGTCACATGGTAGTGTCAAGGCTTCAGGCTAAGTCTTCATCATTTTTGTGTTTCTATGGTCACATCTGACACATTGTGAGTTCTCCAAGAAGTATTCGCCAGAGAATAAAAGAATGCCCGGGCAGACATAAAGGGCATATGTTTACGGTGGTGGCATTTCCAGAGAGGCTGCCACTAGCTCAGCTTGCAGGACAGCAGAGCCCACCCATGGCTCTCAGAAATGTTTGCCTTCCATTGCTATGGTCTCACATTCTCGGGAGTCCACACAGAACCAGCAACACCCCAGCTATGTGCCCATCCTTGAGGGCATAAGGACTAGGAAGTCTTCCTCAGTGACACCAGGGCCTGAGGTTGGGGGTTTGTATGAAGACAACTTTGGCAGTTTTCTTGACTCACGTCCTTACAGTCTATGTCCTCAGAGTTGCTTCAATGAAGACATCACTGTGTCGCCCCCAGAGCCCTGAATAAATAACCCCGGCGTGCGTTCATTCATTCTCTCATGCATTCATTCAGCAGTCTTCCTTCCATTAGGGCCCCTAATCACCAAGTGACTGTACAACTTTATCACTCTCTCGGCTCCAGTGTCACTCAGAGCAGGCAATTAGATTTTCCCAAAGGCCACATTCGGGGGTCAGGAGGGCAGTCTGATGGAGCATTGACAAGTACTCTGGTGCTAGCTTTAAAACAGGCAGCAGAGTCCTAAAGTAATAGGACCACCACGCCATCCACACATGGGTCCTCAATATCCAGTGGCAGGCTTGGCAGTATGGCTGCTCTCTTTCTCCCCCTCAGGCAGAGAACAGCTGGCTGGACCAAAAGGCTCTGCAAGAGTCACGGCCCTAAGCATGGCAGTCATACTAATTTGATTCTGTGTAGAGAAAAATCAAGCTTTCTCTAGTCTCCTTGTTCAGTGTTGGATAAAATAAATCAAGATAGTGGGACAGCGAGGGGATCCAAGCTCCTTTATACCTCAGCAGGACTGTGAGGAGCTGGGGCTACAAGTCCCAAGGAGTCCCTTGACATGGAGAGCCTGTTTTTTCACCTATTTGATAAGGCTGTGATCGTTTATCCCCTGGTAAGAAAACGGGATAAGGTCGTGTCAGTGAAGATGATGGAAGCTTCATCAGGGTCCATTGCACCTTGCTTCCTCCAGCCTGGAAGCTCTCGAGGATGGAAGGGTAGGACCATTTGCACCTCGCTTCCTCCAGCCTGGAAGCTCTCAGATGGAAGGGTAGGACCATTTGCACCTCGCTTCCTCCAGCCTGGAAGTTCTCGAGGATGGTCCTCCAGCCTGGAAGCTCTCGAGGATGGAAGGGTAGGACCATTTGCAGACTGACGCTAGGAAAGTGCACTGGAGGGGCCAACAGACTGAGGCACAAACATCAGCAACAGAGCTGCACCTCCTGGGTGGGAAATGGATGCTTCAGCCCAAAGGCAGTTAGCAGGCTTCTGGGTGAGTTCAGCAGGATGAAATTAGTGTTCTTCAAAGAAAAAAAGCTCGCATATGTTTTTGAGTAAACTTAACAGATGCCCAGATGTCATGTCTGTATTCTTTAGGGAGTGTGGGGTAACTGATTTGTCTGCAGCAACTTTGTACAACACATTGCAGTGACTCATTGCAAGCCAATTCCTAGGGTGCAGCTTAATGAAAATTTCATCAATGATTCAGATTAATAATCAAAAAATCATTATAAAATGATTACAACTTCATCTCTGCCTGACCTACACTGTTGGATAAACAAGATGGATAATTCTCTCTATAGTTAGAGCTTAACACAATTCTCTTTAAAAAGAAACTCTTGGCCAGGCCCCATCCCAGGATTGAGTGTTTGATGCCCTGTGGCACAGTATTCTTTGCAGACTTTTATGTCTTCTTGGAGATATTCTTTGATCTTGTGATGTGGATATGGTCCTGGAAGGTTTGCTGCCATCTAGTACACATTGATCTAGAGACTCAGTGGCCAGTTAAGGCAGTTTGGGGTTTTTGCCTTACTCAGCTCCCTTGGTTGTGGAACAGCGTCTGGGAATGCAGGACTTCTTCAGACTGTTAAGTTGACTGAGCAGCTATGCCGGGAAGTCAAAAGATCACAAGTCTAATCTTATTTGGTGCACATCTGTACATCTCTCCTTGTTGGAGCCTCAACTGGTCTGGAAAACATCCACTTGAATCTACAGGCTTGAGGGACACTAGTTCCTAAGACCATTGGCAGGCTTCTTGGTTTTATGTCTCCACACTGAGTACCTCAGAGCCAAGAAGTTTCCCTTATAATAAGGAACCATGGAGGAGAGCTAAAGATAGAAGCCTTGGACCTGCTGGATTTGGGAGGATCAGCCTTCTGGTTCCCTCCAGTGTTTCACAACCTTCCATGCTTTCATAGCCGTCTATCTCCTGTCTCCCCAGCTCACTTCTGATTGGCCTGCTTCCCACAACCCATAATTGCGCCAGTCACCCTTAACCTTTCCCTTGCTGAGCCTGATTAATAGCACACTAGATACATTTTCTTGTTGCATCAAAAAACAATTTGGCCCAAATGGGTGAA
>LOJH01005743.1:10118-33616 GCA_001685095.1 Ellobius talpinus | reverse complement strand
CTTGGGAGACGAAGGTGGGAGAAAGGAGATGATATAACCTTTGTTCATCAAGTTTTCTCCAACTAACTTCACAGCAGAATCTGGTTCTAAAGACCTCTATTCAGTTACTGTGCAGGGATGAGCATTACCTGATGCCTCAAGACGTAGCAGTAAGGATCCCATTGTGGCAGGTGTTTACCCACGTGAAGACTTAGGCTAAATATTTGGGATTGTAATTGTGGTGTTAAGGTGGAATATTTAGGAAGGAATCGGGGAAGGAAAAATGGAAGGAAGAGAAAGAGGGAAGGGATTAGTTGTCTCCCTTCTCTTTATGTCTTAAAATGGCATGGTCATGTGCAAAATCAGAAGTGGTCAGGTGAGTCTGGGGTTGCCCAGCCACAGAGAACATGGTGCCCATGCTTGCTGCCTCCTGGCGATGCATAGGCCCACCATTAACAGCTGTCCTGAAGGCCAGCGTTGGTGATAGTCCCTGCTAAGGACACTCACACCAGAAGATAGAGCTTCCAAGCTTGCATAAACAGTCACCAGCCAGGCTTCGTTGACATCCTGGAGAGGTTCCACGATGCTCCCAGAAGGGGGTGTTTCCTTGCCTGGCTTCTTTGAGCTTCTCTTCACCTCATACTTACATCATGAGGGACTGAGGATCCTTTAAGACCTTCTAGTCCAGGCTTCCAGTTTACAGACAGGGAAAGTAGGGGTTGCAGATAGCAAGGGGCTTGTTCGATGTCACAGAGCGAGTTGGCTTCTGTCATCTTTACCATTGTCAGAAAATAATGTCAGGGAAGCAGAATTACAGTAACAAATTTCATCAGGTCTTTACCATGTACCAGGACCCGTGTGACTTATGTTATTCAATGTAATCTCCTGAAGAACCCAACAGGTTAGCACTTTTTTTTAATCTCCATTTCTTCAATTTTTAGGACTAGGGCATCCAGCCTTTGAGCCTCGCTGTCTGGTGCCAGAGTCTGCATTTGGAGTCCCCATGATTTTCTAGCTCCAGGCTGATTTTAGTCACCCCCCCACCCCACCTTTGTTTTGCAGGTGGTGACACCTGCAGTCCCCAGAGAAAAGCAGTTTGCCCAAGGCCTCTGCAATCTAATGATCTCTGGGCACTATTATCACTACTGAGAGTCACTAGCCCTCCCCCCCAAGCATGAGCTACATGCCAGGGAATAGGCTGTGTACGTTACATCCCCCTCTCAGATTTTTTCCCATGATCCCAGGTGGAAGTCGGCACTACTGGAAGAGACAGCCTAGGACTGGGGGAGTGATGAGTAACTTTTTTTTTCTGCTCAGAAGTTATGATCTGAGCAGAAACCACTCAGTTCTAAAACCTGATTGCCCTGATTCTGCTCAGCAAATCCAGGCACCCTTCCACATGTGCCTATGCCTCTAATCCTTACACCACACTAACCCTGCAGGTACAAAAGTAGGAGATCTGCATACAATTCTGGCTTTACATCAAGTGTTTCCTGCACTCTTAGGTGCTCCCGTCACCCCTGTGTACCTCGACTTCATTGCTGACACCATTGTTCTTGTTCCAGCATCTTGGGAAGCAGTGAACGTACACATGCCTCCCCGCCTCAAAACTGCTGAGTGGGTGTTCTTCTACCTCTTTCCATTAGGTCCCTTTCTCTTCAGGCCTGAGAGCTTTCTCCATTGCTCCCTCCACTCGGCTCAGCACTGGGGATCCACATTTGCTGTGTTAGATGACCGCTGGGTTTGCATTTGCTTCAGACGGAGCACAGTTGGTTATTAAGTGGTTGTCAGCCTCTTTTCCAGCCAGCTCAGGATGAAAGCAGAGCCACGCCAGGGATGCTCCCTCTAGATGCATGTGGAAGGGAGCATGGAGGCCCCACCATGCTTGAGGGGCACACATAGACAACACTGCCTCTATACAGGCAGGCTCACTCTGGCTCCAAACCCCTGCCCCACGTGCAAGAGACAGGAGAGAAGAAAGCCCAGGAAGGCTATAGTAAGGCTGGTAATAGCCATGGAGGCTGAGGGGACAGATCAGTGGGGAAAGCAGCTGCCACACAAGTGTGAGGGCTGGAGTTTGAACCCTTGAACCTGCCTAAAAGCCAATTATCACACAGGGATGCAAAGACAGGATCCCTAGGGTCAGTTGGCTAACTTGTCTAGCCAGAATTGGTAAGTTCTGGGGTCAGCAAGTTGCTAAGTCTCAGTAAAGTAGAAAGTAATTGAGGAAGATAACTGATGTCAATTTCACACACACACACACACACACACACACACACACACACACACGAACCCATCAGACATATATGTGCTCCCACACATGAGAACATGCACACACAACACACGGACATGCACAGGCAATGACCACAGGCATTGGGTTCCAGGAGGCCAGGCCCTATCAATACAACATGCTGATCATTCCAAAGCGTATGGCTGTCAGGGCTGCTGGGATTTCCAGAAAGAAAGCTAATTTTGACCAGTTTTATATGAGTTGGGGAGTGTTGCTTTTTTCTCCAGCCTGCTCTGGCTTCTCCTTATTTTGAGTCCTGCAGGATTTACAGTTCCCTGAGGGCTCAGATAGACCAATGCTATTCCTCGCTGTGGAAGGCTCAGTCTTCCACAGGCATATCCTCATCACTTCCACAGAAAGAGACCTCTCAGCTGGGCAGTGGTGGCACACATCTTTAATCCCAGCACTCAGGAGGCAGAAGCAGACCTCTGTGAGTTTGAGGCCAGCCTGGTCTACAAGAGCTAATTCCAGGACAAGCTTGATAGCTACAGCAAAACCAAAACCCTGTCTCCAAAAACAAAAAAAAAGAAAGGAAGGAAGGAAGAAAGAAAGAAAAGAAAAGAAAGAAAAGGAAAGGAAAGGAAAGGAAAGAGACATCTCTCCGCATGCTCACACGCACTTGCTCTCCCTGTAGTGATGGTTATCCCCTGCAGTCTCTGAGACTGGCTTGCTCTATCAGTGGTGGGTGTCCAGGCTCAGGCTGTAGTCCTGCCTTTCTTCCTGAGGCTTTAAATGTATTGTGTCCCTTTGGTTTTCCCTTCTACCTCTGCCAATTAGTCCCAAATTGGAGATTCTGGTGCTACCATTCTCCTGGGCTCCAGACTCATATATCACTTGATGTCTAGAAGGCCTTCTTGCTGCTCCCCGAGGCTGCCACCTGTTCCGTCCTCATGGTCTTTGCCCAGAGTTCTCATGACAGGCTTCATCCATGCTTCCTCCTTGGAAAGACCACTGGCAACTGTATGACCCAATCCAGTTCTCATGCAGGACCCTGCCTCCCGCAGCCTATCCCTTTACCTGAGTCTTCTTGTTTTGGCCTCATTACTTGTCCTGCCTGTGATGATGCTGTAGGCTTGGGTACATACATACCATGATTCTGCTCCCCTATGGCACAGACTGAGAAATGGGCAAGTCATAGAAAGAGAACTGGTATCATGTTGGTGTAATATGATGTCTGCATTCTTGCCTCCTCTGTTCCCCCAACAGCCTTCCTTCCAGAAATGTCCATTGTCTTGAGTTTAAAATCTGTCTTGTCAAGGACCATAGCTCGTGTCTTTGTCAACCCAGATTGCTGCTCTCCCAGCCTCTCCGGCCTAGCCATCGGCTGGCATGGCTCAGGGCTTGAGATCTTTGCATCAACTCCTGGATGTTGTGTCTTTGGATGGACCTGACTAGAAGAATTACGTGAGAGCCTCTGACCTTCACCCTCAAAGGTGTCCAGGTCTTGTAACATCGCTAGTCAGACACTAACCCACCTCAGAAGGTCTGAGCTGGAGAGGCCCACATTGTTATCAGTTGGTGCTCTGATAGCTCTTTTCATTTCGTATCTTCTAGTGCAGATGGGGTGTGTGTGTGTGTGTGTGTGATCATTTTACTAGCTCCCCTCTTTTATTAAAAACACAAATATCACTATAAATATCTTGGTAGGAAAGTCGGAGGGGGTTTTGAAAGCAACTCAGCAAAATGATGGAATATCTATAGATATAGGTTGCTGCTCAGACAAATGGCTACAATATCAGAGGAGCCTTTTTTCTTCAAGGCAGACTTCATCTATTCGCTTTTAGATAGGATGTAGAAGTCCAGCCCAGGCTGGTTTAAAGTAAGACCTGCCACAGGGGAAAAAGCAAGTGTATGGAGACTATTAGCATGGTGCTGTGGAGCCCAAGCTACCCTTAAATTTTTGATTCTCCTGCCTTAGCTTCCTGAGTGCTGGGGTTATAGGCTCTTGCCATTACTCTTAACTAATAAAACAATTTTAAGAAAAACGTTATATTTAGTACAAAGTTGATTTCTAGTTAACTGTTTCCTGCTCAGAAATTTTCTTGTATGTTTCTCTTTGAGAATGTGAAGGCCTTTTTGTTTGAGAATATGCGTGTATACACAACACGTTCTGATCAAATCCACCCCATCCCTTCCCTTTGCGTCCCTCCCTATTGGCCCATCACTTTTCCCTCCCAACTTCTCTGCCTCCACTTAGTGCCACCTGTGTGCCTGAGTGTTAGACTGTCAGTGCCTCTCAGGGGCCTCTCAGGCCTCCCAGGGGCCACATCCCTCAGGTGATTACTTGCTCTCCTCAGGCAGCCATCAGTCGACAGCTTTTTTTCTTATTGTTGTGTTTCTGACCCAGGCCCCTCCCTTGCTGCTGCAGTGGATTTGTCGTGGGGTTTTTGTACCTATGAAGCACCCTGACTGGTGAATACACATGGTCTCTTCATCTTTGTCAATGTCCAAAACACGGCCGCATTGACCATCATGGGCAACCTCAGAGAACTCTGAGACAGGTACAGCAACAGACAAGAGCAGAGCTCAGAGGGAGCACGCAACCCGGCTGCTGTCAGACTGGGCCTAGAGCACAGGCACTCCCCCCAAGCTCTTCTGTACCAAATCATCCCTACAGTAGTGTGCTGTGTCTTAAGGAAACGGGTCTGTTCGTTCATCTTATTGTACATTTATCCACCCAGATACCCAGCCATCAGCTACCCACCCACACATCTATACAGCTAAACTCTTTATTGAGAACATGCCATGTGCCAAACACTGCCTAGAGTTTCTAGTTTGGCAGGGAAAACAGAAGTAAATGGATACTTAGGATGACTTGTGACTCATGTTGACACATTGGCACCCAGGCTTAGGAAAGAAAAGAGAAACACTTGGATTGGGACACTGGGCTAGGAAAGCTTCCTGGAGGAAGTGACGCTGGAGCCAAATCTTCACATATATGTGTGTGCAGCAAGCATTTATTCTTCTAAGTTTTATCAGTTATTTTTTTAATGCATCTCTTTCTGGATGTCCCCTTATGCCATTGTCAGCTGTGCCCCATTGTCAAGAAAGCAAAGAGATGGGGCTTGCTGAGAGAAGAAGTGCACTTCCAGGGAGGGTGGCTGGAATAGTCAGGGGCCCTGAGAAACTTGGAAACACCTAACATGTAGACTGTGCCCTGCTTTCTTATTGGCCACTGCCGATAGGAGAGGCAATATTCTTCACAGTGTGCATGGCCCTGCATTTAGTACTGTTCTGTTGCTGCTACAAAACCCCATGACCAAGGCAAGCCTATAGAAAGGATTGATTTGGGCTTGTGGTTCCAGGGTTCCAGAGGGTAAGCCTCTACGCTGGCAGCAAGTGCCAGGCATGGTGGCAGGAACAGCAGCGGAGAGTTCACATCTAAGCAGAGAAAGCAGATTAGAAAATGGTACATGTCTTTAAACTCTCAAAGCTCAACTCCAGTGACACATTTCCTCCAGCAAAGCCACACCTCCCAAACTGTGCCAACAACTGGGGACCAAGTATTCAAATGTCTGAGACTACGGGGTGGGGAGGGGGAGGTGATTTTATTCAAACCACCAAGTGCACATACCCTGTCCTAAGGGAGCAGGCAGCCAGACAACAGGACTGTCACCAATGCCCAGGCTTGTGTACCAACATCTCCTCCTCTCAGCATTTGCTTATGCTACCCGCCACTCACCTCCAGCTGGCTTTTCTGGCTTTTGTCTCTCAAGCTGACCCAGAGCCCTGATCAGCTCCCACAGATATCAACATGCTGCCCCTACTACCGGGCTGGGGTATCTGCAGACCTGATTCATCTCTGAGCCATGGGCTCGGTGGGAGAAATCATTGTAGCACATGTCACCACACCTGCAACAATGCGGGCGAATGGATGAAGGACTTGACTTGATATACAATATTCAGGACCAACGGTTTTCTTGCCTGTTTAACAGATTTCAAAACCCTGAAAGGTAAGACATACTAAGAGGCCAGGCCTTATGCTTCCCAGGACAGCAGTTCTGCCAGCCCACCAAGAGTTTTCATACTATCTCATTCCGTCTCTTTGTTGACAAGCGGAAGGGGGCCACCGTGCTGATGGCAGGTAGAGAAATGGTAGCTGAGGTGCCCTAGGCCCTCTCCACTTGGGAGTGAGGTGGAGTGTGTGATGGTTCATTTGGGCCTCAGCCTTTTGAACGGATTAAGGGAGCCAGGCCAGGACGTCCTGGCAGGTGGAAGATCAGAGCAGGCAGCATTTGACAAGCTGGAGCTGTCTGGGCCTGAGCAAACAGTTCCTCTCTGGAGAGAGGATCCAGGCTTCACTGAGCATGTATGAGACAAGCTCCATGTGCAAGGAAGTGATCCGGACCGCAAACACGTTTCTCCCCCTTGGCTCAGCAACAGAGCCCCTCCTCCACATGCCATTTGTCTTTTGATTTCCAAGCTGCAGTGAACTCCTTCTGACCAGCAGAAAACAGAGGCTGGGTTTTGAGAGTGGGGTGTCTACCTCGTTCCATTTTCCTTCTTCAATGGTGCCCAGAAACCGTTTGGGGCTCTTTATTTCCTCACATCTTCCTTGGCAATGTGCCCCAGGCTTAGTGGGACCCCCAAAGCATTCTCCCATGCTGCTGCTCGTCAAAGCCCCCTATGAGGCTCCTTATCAGTTCCCTAGCAGACGCAAGGTGGCTGCGCCCTGTGCACACCCTGAATCCCTGAGAGGAGCACTGGTGAAATCACAGTACTTTAATAAAGTCCAAAGCCTGCACTGTTCACGCTCATAGGACTGACAATCAAGTTCTTATTAGGAGAGCTGAGCTCAAGGGTGGGATAGCACTCAGCAGATACATCACCTTCTATAGAACCCATACTTTCTCAATAAATGCCTTGTGTCCAGCAGAAGACAGGTATAAGCTTTTTTTAAAGTGATGAATGTACCCCCTAAGTGCTGCCAAAGGAGTCTGCTTCTCCAGATACCCACATCCAGAAGGCAGGTGTCTACCTGTCCCAGAGCCTGACCTATAAGGCAGAGACTTGGTTGTGTTCATTCCGTTTTCCCAATCCCAAGTTCAAAGCCAGGGCTATGGAGAGAGCCAGACTGTATTTTTTCCACAGCTCTGACTTCTAGTATTTGCTCCTTATTTGCTGTATGGTCTTTGGAAAGTTGCCCAGTCTTTCCTTGTTCCTTCCCCAGCAGCAGCAGTAGGATAGGGCAGAGGCCCTGGAGAAGGCACTGTGCAGGTAGCAGCCAGAAGGAACGGGAGAATTAGGAGAGGCCGAGTCTGGTCAGCGCTCTAGGTTTGCAGCTGCGGTGAGAGGGCCATGGCCTCCAGAGAGTTCAGGTGGCCGGGAATCAAGAACACAGACCCTGGCAGTCAGGAGTGGAGCCATCCAGGAAAAGACACCATGGGAACGTCTGGACACCAGGAGAGATTATTTTTGTTTGCCTGGTTGTTGTTGTTTTTGAGTTTTGGTCTTGTACAGTCCAGGCTAACCTTGAATTTGCTAGTTGAGATTGAATTTGTAGTTGAGATTGATCATGAATTTTATAATCCTCCAGCCTCAAGAGTGTGCCACCACACCTGGCTGAGATTTTTAGAGGACAAGCACTGGAAAGATCCTTCTGGGGGGTGTGCCATGGGATAATGTCAACGGTGCTAAGAAAAACTCTCAAGTGAAATTTAGAAGTAAGTCAGGCGTGTCTCCATGCTCCCCTACTGGAAGGGTCCGTCTTCTGCATCCTGTTCTCTACTTTCTAGCTGGGTCTGAAGCAGTCTCCTGAGTGACCAATTTGAAGGCGGGGCAGGTGAGGGAGGGTAAGAGATGCCATCCCAGGTCCCTGATATTCTCCAGGCTGATCATCTCAGTTGCCCTGACTCTTCCCTCCAAGGTACCACCTTGATCTGATGAATTTCTAGGGAGCTGGAGAATCCTCTGAACACTTCTTAGAAGGTTTGTTCCAGGCTTCCTGCCTTTCTCAGTGCTCCCCCGAGACCCACTGGTAACTTAGGTAACATGCCGCCAGCTGCGTGCAGATACCAGCCATGACACACCTGCACACTGCTGACCACACTTCCACACCGTTTCCTCCTCCACCAGCACTGACACACTCGCACACTGCTGACCACACTTCCACACCGTTTCCTCGTCCACCAGCACTGACACACCCGCACACTGCTGACCACACTTCCACACTGTTTCCTCCTCCACCAGCACTGAGCAGCTAATACCCCCTCCTCCTACCCACTGCCAAGTCAACTAACAAGCCACCCCCAAGGCAGGTTGAACAACTGTTATGGGTAGCTTTCATGTCTATATTTATGGACACACATAATGAAGTTATATAATTAACATCATGTATTACTTTCCAGGATTCTTAAAAAACATATTCATTCATCTTAACTCACCCAGTCCCTAATGATGCTATGCTGCTTGCAGTTAACCATGTGAGTGGAGTCTTTTATGTAAACAAATAAAACCAATAAATAATAGCATGCATCTTTACTTGATTCTGGCAAAAGATGAGATCTGAATGCAACATGGCAAGGTTGATCTCTGTCAAGCTCCTGCGGCAGGTTTCTCTCTGTATTGGATTTCCATCGGCTGCAGCTATTCCTTGTAAATGTGTCATCTTTGGGGTCCTGAAAATCTGGAAGACACTGGCTAGGGATTATGCTGATCTAGGAAAGTCATGGCATACTGGAGCTGGCTCTGGACTCTCCATAACCTGTAATCTTATGACTGCCGTGGAGTGGGGTACTCTTGAGTAGCTTACCACAAGGAGGGGTGTGCAGAAAGGAAAAGCTCCCATTTCTGGGCAGCCTTTAGCAGGAGAACAGGATGCAGCAAGACATCCATTGCCTGGCAGGGCACTGGTGCCCAGGGCATTCTGAAGCATTATAAGCCCTTTAGTGGTGTGCTTTTGGAAGAGTGTGTACCCAGGGTGGTGGAAGCAGAAACTGGGTATTGTGCATACATTGTACATGCAACTCAATCATCACTGACTCTCGTCACCTTTGTGCAATGTCAGGGACCCTTAGAACAATGAAGACTAATTACTATAGGGTGCTCACTCATTCACCCCACCTTACCCAGGACCAGGAGAGTTCCTGGGACATGGGGCTCTCAGTTCTGTGATTGGGAAGGTCTGGATATACTGGTCTCAACTCTCCAGCACAGCTCCCATGACACAGCCCAGCCCTCTGTAGCACACCTCCTCTTCCCCACATTGAACAATGGCTCCAGTGGCCCATGGTGGTAGCAGAAGGTCCCTGCTGTCACTGGCCCCTGTGCTCTCTGTGGTCTAGAAGCCCACCCTGACACCTGTATGTCATGACTGAGTCCCTGCATTCCTTAAGGCTCAGCAAGGCACCACCCCCCTGGGGAGCCTTTTCTCACTCCCTAGATAGGGTAACATCTCTCCTCTGTGCTTACCCCTTATGGGTCAGCGATTAATGTACCCTCCGTTCCCGTTTCTGGCTCTGTCTTATTTCTCTCTCCCACTGCCCTGGGAGCTTTGTGAAGACAGGGATGTGTTTTATGACACTGTGCTTTCCTGGCATAGCGTATCTCCTACATATATAATCCAGATAGAAGCATAGAGTAAACCTTTAAAGAGTCAATCACATAAATATTTCAGTTAATGAGCAGATGGAAGTGCAGATAGCAAACTCCAGGATAGGTGCTGGGGACTCTAAAACTTGTGTGTGTGCCTGTGATTGAAAGGCAAGAATGGAGTGTAGTTCTTGAGAGATTGGGAGGACATGGGCTATCCTGAAACAAGGCAGAAAGTGTCACATCTTGATGCTTTGAAATGCCTGTCCAGGGAAAGGGGCACCGGAGGTAAGGAGGAAACAAAGAGAACGGCATTGGCAAGTCAAGGCTTGGTAGACACTGGAGTCTGGGGATATGGGATTGGGAGAGGAATGGGCCCCATAAATCACACTGGGAGTGAGCGATTCAAATACAATAGGAAACTAATGTAGCCTGTTGGCGTGGGTGCCAGGAGACACTTAGAATGACAGGCCCTCAAGTGGGCCTGGGGAATGAAGGCAGGGAATAGAATGTGACCAGGACCCAGAACATAGGGGCACCTTTCAGAAAGGCCCTTCCTGGACTGCTCAGAGAGGCCAGGATGAGACAGCAGTAAATAAGACCTAGAGATGTAAGGCTGTCATGGGCAATGCATTTGATGCCAGCCTGACTAAGGTAGGGAGAACTGCCTGGGACCTAGGTGGGCCACAGCTGGAAAAAGAAGTACCCGGGCCATCTTCCCAGGGCCCACCTTCTCTCTGTCCTGGGCGCTCTGTGGATGAACTCTCCAGAAGGCACCTGGGGAAGCCAGTGCCTTTTAATCTGCTCTGAATGGAGTGGGGGGGGGATTGTGACCTCAGAGTGAGCAATGTGCATGCGGCTCCATGTCCTGCGCACAATGGGTGGGGGTGAGTGAGCATGGGGGACCACACTGCCCATAGAATTCCTTCCCTCTTGGTCCACACCAAATGAGAGGCTGGGATTGTCACAGTGACCTTTGGTGCCGGGAGCCCAGGGTGAGGCCGACCTTGATGAATTGAACACTGGGGAAAGCTAGCGGCTCAGCTGCTCCAGGAAGCCCCCCTCCAGCCAGACGCTTGGCTTTCTTTAACAACAGCCCTTTGGATAGAATGATCTCCCCCTTTTCATGAGGGCAGAAAACTGGCCTCAGGAAGCCAAATGACTTCAAAGCAGTTAGCACAATGCCTGGCCCAGGATCCCAAGAACAGCTGAAGCAGACCAGGTAGAAAGCCATCTATAATATGGCTTCCACGATCAGCTTCATTTTATCGAAGAAGACAGTGAAGCAGAGTTGTTAAATCGCTTGCCCAAAGTCGCATAGCCGGAAAATGGCACCGCCAGCATCGCGTTTAGGTAGGTTGACACTCACATTCGAGTGCTTAACTGTTCACCATAGCTCCTCATGAACGGTGAAAACAGCAGCTGTTAGTGACCTTTGCTCTTACCGTTACGGAAGACACACAGCTTGTGACACAAATGCTGTCACTGAGTGTAGGATGCTGGCCCTCAGGTATCTGTGTTAAGCCTTTACATTAAAATCAGAGATGTTATGTGGATTTTTCCAGTTATCCAGTAGATAGAAAGCCCATTTCTCTCCCCACTGCTAACTGACCGCCTGTGCTGGCTCTCGGGCTCCCAGCATCTTTTGTACCTGTCTCCCTGTGCATCAGGCTCTGTGGCAGCAACACATCCCAGCAGGTGGACTTAGAGCTGAAGGAATACCTGGCTTTGCCCACCACTCCTAAAATAGCCCTCCCATCCTTGATCCTACAGACTTCAAGGAGAGCCACAAAATGGAGAGCCTGGGTTCCTGGCTGACTTCATGGAACTAAGCCTCCTGTTCCACTCTAGCATCAGACCATGATGTGAGCAAAAGATGTCACAGCAGCCAGCACCCCACGCTGCTCCCGGGAATGTTACAGCAGCCAGCACTCCACACTGGTCCCGGGAATATCACAGCAGCCAGCACCCCACACTGCTCCCAGGAATGTCACAGCAGCCAGCACCCCACATTGGTCCCAGGAACATCACAGCAGCCAGCACCCCACACTGCTTCCAGGAATGTCACAGCAGCCAGCACCCCACACTGCTCCCAGGAATGTCACAGCAGCCAGCACCCCACACTGGTCCTAGGAACGTCACAGCAGCCAGCACCCCACACTGCTCCTAGGAATGTCACAGCAGCCAGCACCCCACATTGCTCCCAGGAATGCAGTCTCTAATTTTCCTGGACCTTGCTGAACCCAGAGCCTCGTCTGTGAGATCCTTGTCGCACCAACAAGGCTGGGTTATTGGGGAGTAAGCCAGTGCAGTTGGCATCCCTCACACAGCACCAGCGATGACTGATACTGATCATCAACTTGACAGAACCTAGAATCACCTAGAAAACAAATCTCTAGGCATGTCCAGGGGAGTTCCTCAACTAGGTTAACTGAGACAGGCAGGACCACCCTGAAAGTGGGTAGTGCCATTTCCTAGTTCCCAAACCGAGTGAAAAGGAGAAGATGAGCTGAGCTCCAGCATTAATGTCTCCTCTGCCCCCGACTGTGGATGAAACCTGACAAGCTGCCTCAAGCTCCTGCTGATACTTCACAGCCACAATGGACTGTGTCCTCACACTGCAAAGCCAAATAAACCTTTAACGTTGCTTTTGTTAACTGAAAAGTAATAACATGGTGACACCAAGTGCTTGCTCTAAAATGAGAAAGACTTCTCACTGGTTTTTAATTCAGTGTTGCTGTGAGTGGAACCCTGGGCCGCCTTCCCGCCAGCATGGGAGGCATGGGGTCTACCATGGAGCCACACCCTAGCTCAGAGTAAGCTTTTAATGAACACAGCCCTGATGACTGTATTCCTTGTGACACAGCAAATCTACTTCCAGTCTATTGGAAGAACTTTTTCTTGGATATTCAGAGGCCCAGATGTTGGTATGTTTACCATAGGGATACATTTCAGGGGAAATTGGGAAACAAGCTAAATGTTCAGCAGCGGCAAATTGGTTAAATAAACCTTGGTGCAGCTATCTGATTGAGAAGCAGCCAGCCATCTAGCATTAGATAACAGGGGACTGCGCAATGATATAAAAAAGGCTGTCACGGCAAAAGGGGAGAGGGGACAGAGTTACAAAATTATGAATTTCTATGAATACATTTTTAAAATAAAAATACAGTATTAAAGTGTTTATTTCTAAGAAGTGGGCTTTATGCATTTTTTTCTTCCATGCCTTTATTTCCCAGACTTGCAGTATGCAAGCATTACTTTAGAAAAAGGGAATAACCCGGGTCATAGAAATTTGTGTTTTGACCTTGCCTGCCAGTTAGGTATGGCACTAAACGATCTTCTGTCACCTTTGCTGTGTGTCTGTTGACTCTGGCAGCATGAGCCACAGAGACAAATATGCATTGGCACAGGGCATCTGTGGAACTCCCTAGCAGAGCGCTGTCTGTAGTCATCTGTGGTTCCACAGAGTGCTGCTTGCTGGGTGTTTAGGGTGCTTGAGTTAGCCTGGTGCTTGTATAGTTCTGTGGGCGTAACTTGCATGGATTTGTGTGCAGGGACCATTCCTCTCCTCCCCATCAGCTTTCACTTCTAATACAACTTCCTTGATGGGGCCATGTGTACCGAGCCACTGTCCCGATGCCTGGCGAATGTGAACCTCTCTAAACAGGATGAGGGCCACGAGAAGAAAACTGGAAACTCTCAGCCTTGATCTAAAGTGGCATCGCAGGCTGAAGTATTGGGTGGAGCCATCCTCTCTGACTCACGGACCATGGGCTCTCCTACCCTGGGTTGTGGTTTTTGATGGGTGTGCCTGAATTTGTCTTCAAGCTTGCCAAAAGGATACTTTGGCAAGAATCAGTGAGGTACAGTCTAGGAGAGAATATTTACAGGGCACGCATATGACAAAGCCCTCAAATCCAGACGGTGTCAAGACTTCCTACAAAGTCACCAGAAAAAGACAAGTCATAAAAAGTGAGCAGTGGGCCTGAGCAAGCACTTCCCGGAGAAGGGTAGAGAAGAACACTTTCACATCAAAGTGCCCAGGAAAACACAGCTCTCAGCCACAGCGGAAATCTGTTTTACCCCACAACATGAGCCAAAGAAAGTTGATGATTCCCAACGTTGGGCAAGGGCTTGAGGTCAGGGCTGTTTTGAAATCTGGTTAGGTTTCTGCTCACGAGAACATTCCTTAATGATTTGACTGGTATGAGAAATGGTTACTGTGTTGTTAATGTATTTACCCGACAATTGTGTACTTAGAGTTCATGCTTCCCAAAGCTGTTTATGCCTCCAAGGGGCTGGTAGACAGCTTACGAAGGCCACTGTAGAGCACTTACAGTGTTCCCTTAAATCTGAGCCACACATGGGCTTGTGATCCTTCTCAGAACAAATCTGAAAAGTGGAAAAAATGTACATATGGCCAAAATAGAGGTGCCTATAGCTGGTGTGGGTGGTGGTGGTGTGTGTGTGTTCCATGTTTTATGCTAGGCTTGGCTTCCCAGGAAAAATATTTAAATCAGTGCTTTTGTTTCTACATTTAAGTATTAGAAAAGATACTCATACAAGTGTGAATATATTGATAATGATCTCGATCTGTATGTTGAAGCCCTTTTTCTCAGTATTCCTTAACTATACATATACTTTGACTCCTCAATTAAAAAATATATTTAGGTATTATAGTATTTAAGCTGTAGGTTGGTTTGATTTTGATCACAAGGTAATGATAAAGCCATGTATCAAATATTCATGTGCCCAGCCCTGAGCGGGTAGTCCTAGCTTGGACTCTGACAGAGGAGAGCGGTATCATTTTAGAAGCGCATGGGGTTCGAAGCTGGCCAGATTGGTTCAGCTGTGACCCTGCAGTGCTAGGTGTGATCTTGGGTAAGACTCTTTAGTGTCCCCAGTACCTGTCTTCTCCTGCACAGAAGGGAAACAATGGTGTACCTGCTTAACTAGACGATGAAAGCAGACTATGCTGGTACACACCCATAATCCCAGCACTTGTAAAAGAGAAGCAGAGTGATCAAGACTTCAAAGCCAGCCTTGATAACATAGAGGGTTGGGGGTCAGTCCGGGCTACATGAGACGGGCTACGTGTCCCAAAAACGAACAAACAAACAAACAGAAAACCCCAAACCAACCCAACCGAGTCAACAAACAGGGTTGTGAACACTGTTCAGTTGGAAAAAAGCTGATTGTATGAGCGTGAGGACCTGAGCTTGGTCCCCTAGAACCGAAGGAAAAATGAGGAGTAGTGACATGAGCTTGTTATCCCAGCATTGGGAAGGTGCGCCCTGAGTCTCTCTGTCTGGCTACTCACTTAGGTGGATCACAGGCCAGAGAGAGTACCTATTTCAGACAAAACAAGATGGAGCACAGCTGTGGGATGATGCGCACAGTTGTCTTCCGGCCTCCATGTGTACCTGTGTGCACACATCAGCATGTGCACCTACACACACAGTGCATACATATGTACATACACACGAAACAAACTATCAAATACATTACTAAGTAGTAAAATAAAGTTCCAAATGCTCACGAGCTAGGTGCTCAGAAGTGAAACCTGAGCCTGAGTGGAGACAAAGATTTGACATCTCGCTTAAGAAGATTTTCAGAGACAGACAGTGGGGCCGCCATCATCAGGCACAAATATGAGCTGACACAGTATTTTGAGTTGCTTCCTGTCTATGGTTTCCAACAGTCTTCACTGAGCCACAGTACACGAGGAAGTGCATTGATAACTTTGACCTTGGTTTGATAGACAGAAAATGTGACTTTGTACAACCACAGTGAGCTTTGGAAACAAGTCCAGTGCTATTATTTCCATGACAGTAGGTATGGAGTTTAGGGAAAAAAAAAAACAAGAGAAGACACATGCTTCTCAGAAATCCCTTCTGAAGAAACGATCAGAGAGAGGCTGGGGCAAACCTAGAGAGAAGGTAAGTGAAGACCCTCAGCGTGAGGATGGACAGTGGGTGGGGCTTTCTTTGGGGGTGGAATGTAGGCAAAGGCTTACTGGGGTGGTGGGAAGGCCCACCCAGGACAGTGCAGATAAACCCTGCTCAGTCCATGATTTCTCAGAGTCCCCCGACAAACCCGTTCAGGTTCCATGTCAAGATGGGCTTGTGAGAGCAGCATGCTGCAGAGAGGTGGCCAGGGCAGAGGGACAGCCAGGAACTGGGAGGGCATGGAGTCCCAAGACCTGTGATGTGAGAGAAACAGACCGTAGCTTGGGCTGCAAGAGACTGGGCTGGAGGTGGACCGTGGAGAAGCTCTGGTACCAGTGGATCTTCTCCTCCATGAAATGTTGCCTTCCCCTCCTCGGTCTTCCTTTCCCTCCTCTGAGTCGCTCATCAGAGCCTGGGTGGGGACAGTGTGTGAGCTCTGAGGGAGCTGTCTAGGCTCAGGAGCCGTCTGGCCAGCCTGGAAGGAGTGGCAGGTTCAGGCCTTGGGCATATCAGCCACAGCACCCCAGAGACTATAAGAAGAAGGCAGAGACCCTTATCATGTCAGCACGCCCAGTTCAGTACAATAACTGCAAGGTGATGGATTTTCTCTAAATCTTCCTCTTTGATTTAAATGGCATTCCTTAATTTTCAAGACTAATTTAAGAGTTCTATTTATAGAAAAAATAGCTCAATGGAGAGGAAATCTTTGCACTCGGTTCCTTCCCATGAACTCTGGGTGTCTGGGTTTCTAGCTGCTGACTTGCTCACGCTTCTCCAGCTCGGGTGTGCATGGCCCTGGAGCTTTGTAGAAACGCAGGGGCCCAGGCCCTTGGCCCAGCCCTCCTGAGTCAGCCCCATCTGCAAGGCTCCTGGGGAGGTGGCTACATGTGCTCTGACAACCACAGAACAGAAAACCACTGTGGAGGAAAGAAAGTCCCAAGGCTTTGGGGTGAGAAGGAAAGGTTCGGGATTTTGGAAACAGTGCGGGAATCTGCTGGGGTTTAGGATATAATGCAGTACGTTTTAAGTAATTTGAGGGTTCTCAGGGTGGTGGACATCTGAAGCTCTCTTTAAAAGCCTGTCACTCAACTCAGAAAGTCAGAAGAAACTGTCTCTGCCCAGCTGTTCCCAAGCCAGAGAAGCCAGCCTTCTGTGTGTGCCTTGAACCTGGCTTCCTTGTAGGCAAGCTTCTCTGGGACGCTGAGATCTCTCCTGCTATTCCGTCTCCTTTGAGAGATTGCATTTCTAGGTCTTACAAACATGGAAACAACGCCTACCCATCCGAGAAACCATTTTTCTAAATTCCGGTACGATAATGTTACAGAAAGACTATACTAGAAGATGAGGGGCCATTGGGGGCTGAGCAGAAGTCCGGGAGGGCAGAGGATGTCGCTGATGGAGCTGAGGGAGGTGACTTAGAGAATATGTTCACTACAGAATGTAGCTTAACTGGTGCTTTTGAGGGAATAACTAGTGGGAAAACATGAAATTGTGTTCCGTCCTAAATATCATTCTGAAAATTCACAATAGCCACCGTTTATGAAATGCCTACTATGTACCACAGACACTTCATACATCTTTTACAATTCCTACAGGACCCTGATAAGGTGGGCAGTGCCATTCCCTTTTGAGGACACTGAGGCTCTCCAACCCAAGCCCAAGGCCACAAAGCTGGCATTGGAATCCAGGCTGTTTACTCCAGGAACTTGTGTGAGCAAAGAGAGGATGAGCAGAGACATGGCCTGCTCTCATCCAGTCAGGAAGCATTCAGTCTGCCAAATAGCCAATTAGAGAGACATCTGATAAAGAGCTGCCCAAAACAGGGCTCTGAGCCCTGGGAGGAGTGGCCATGGGAGGACCCTGCAGATCCAGGGCAGCAAGCACAGTGCACTCTGCTGATGGGCGAGACTGAGCACACACATCCTATAAGTCTCAGCATCATCTTCATCTGAAATATCCAGAATGTGTCTCAGAGTGGGCATATTAATTGCACACCTTGAGAAAGGCCTGATGTGATGCAGAGTTGCCATTCAACACTTTTAGGGCTATCCTGTGTCTTTTGTTTCCATATGAAATTTAAGATTGTTTTTCCAATTTCTATGATGAATTGTGTTGGAATTTTGATGAGGATTGCAATGCACCTGTAGATGGCTTTTGGTAGGTTGGTCATTTTCACAATATCATTCCTAACTCATGAGCATGGGAGATTGTCTCCATCTTCTAGTATCTTCAGTTTCTTTCGTAAAGAGCTTAAAGTTTTCATTGTTTAAGTCTTTCATTTCCTTTATTAGATTTGTCCTAAGATACTGAAATGTTTTTTGAGGCCATTGTCATAGTCCCTACATTTCACAGGATTTGCTGTGACCAAGGCCTTTGATCTCCAGACCTTGTTTGGGTTCGGTTGCTTTCAGGCCCTTCCTCCATTCAGAACAAACCTTGCCCCATCTCTGGGTGACTGCCTGCCCTCTCAGAAGACACATATCCTCTGTCTCATCTACCAGAGCTCCCACAGGCTGCCTCTAGCTAGTCCTGCGGCTCTGCTCTGTCTTCTTTATAGATGCCCTCATCCCCAACCTTGAAGGTATCTTTCTTTCTATGAATTCTGATACTCTTATGTCTCAAAAGGGTCAGCTATTAGGAACCTTACTCAGGGCTAGTGAGATGGCTCAGTGGATAAAGATGCTTGCTTGCCTCCATCTAACCCAGATAACTGGAATTTAGTCCCAGAATTCAATTCTCAATGGTAGAAGAAGAGAATTTGACTCCCCCTGCCTAAGTTGCCCTTTGACTTCTACACTAGTATGCCTACCCATATAATACAATAAATGACTTTTTAAAAAGAATTAATTCTTCAGTGCTCTTCTGGCTGAGGCAGGAGGATCATGAGCTAGAGGCCAGTCTGAACTATGTAGATCCTGTTTCAAGAAGTCAAAGGGAAGATTTTTGTGGTTCCCTTCATATCCTAGACATGAACCTCCTGTCTCAAGTGTAGTTAGCAAAGATTTTCTCCCATCCTAGGCTTTGTAAAAAGAATGAACCTTGCATCTGACCCCTGGGGACAGGCAAGATGTTCACTCTTGATGTAAACTCACAGAAGCAGAAAGAGCGGGGTGTGATTATGATTTGGGTGTCATAAGTGGCAACGCAGTAAGAAAATAATGGGCATTTTAACACCTATCTGTGGGTGGTGGGGAGAGGGAGGGGCAGGAGCAGGAGGGTATTCTAAGTCCATGTTTTGCAGCAAACTTTAGAGTTCAATTGCAACTGGCAACTAATTCAACTAATCGAGTTTTCTTTTTCATTTTTTTCCCTCAAAACTCCTAGAATAACAAATGACAAACCCAGAGCCCAGGGCTGTGTAGGTAGATGATGCTGTCTGTTCCCTCTGGTGTTCCGACCTTCATCCTCAGAAGGTCTCCTGCTAAGAGTTTATGTTAATGTTGTTCTCCTTGAGCAACTGCTATGTAAATGAAACTCAAAATAAGTAATGAGCACAAACTATCGCAAAGTCGGGAATGTATTAAACTACTCACGGAATGCCAGGGGATGGAGTTTGCTTTAGTGTTTTGGAACCGAGGGGTGACCAGTTGGTCTGTGCGATCTGCTTCTGGGGTGCGGACTGAGACTGTGAAGGTCGCATGGAGCAGTGGTCATGGACGTACGCTGTGTCATCCGGGTTTCAGTGTTGCCTGTGCCTCCTGCAAGCCGTGGAAAGTGGCTTGGTCTTTCTCAGGCCGATGTTTTCAGATGACATCTGGCAAGCGGTAAACTATACAAGGAACAAACACAGAGACTTGTAGCAGTGACACTGTCTTGCTTGTGGCCTGTGTTCTGGGCAGTTCAGCAGGTGTTTCTTTGTCTATCTCGTACTAACCATATAACTGGAAGCTTAGCTCTTCTCAACATTCACTCTCACTCAATCCCAGTCCAGGAGTTGATGCTCTTAAAACATCTGCGACTTGCCTACCGCCATGCCGTTGGCAGCACCCCAGCTCAGACTCGGGTTCCCCAGTCCTGCTACTGACAGGTGCACATTGTAAATATTCTCTGCCCTCCCTCGTGTCCCCCGCAAGTGCCTGAGTTCATTCTTCATGTTAGTCTCCTTGAGATGCAGAATATCCAAGCTCACAGGGTGGGGTAGGGGTTCAGTTCAGCCTGGGTGATGTCACCTGGGAGGACTGTTTCTTCTCACATGGGAGGACGTGAAGATTCACCACAGCAATCATGATCTTCTCAGAAGTGGGTATAGAAAGCTGACTGGTGTAAAAGTGAGAGAAGAGAGAGGTTGGGATCTCTCTCTCTCTCTCTCTCTCTCTCTCCCTCCCTCTTTCTCCCTTTTCTTTTCATGCTGGGGATTGGATCCAGGGCCTTGCACATGCAGGACAAGTGCTATCCTGAGATCCCCCCAAGCCTAGCTTCTACCTTCACAGAGGAGAGGTGATACATAAACTGCTGCCATGTTTAAGTCAGCCCACAGGCCAGTGTGATCTCGTGATTAAAGCCGGGATGTAAAGCAGCAGCCTTTCACAGTATTTCAGGTCAGATTCCTGTTCTGCAGTCAAGGAGACAGAAGCCCTGGGAGGTCACCTGACTTGCACAGTCCCCTGTGTGCCGCACGGATTTGAACTGTTGCTTAGGGGCCTCTCCACTAGTCTCCCAGACCCTAGCAAGTGACACACCCTGTGTCCCCTGCACACTGCTGCATGTGAGATGTGCCAGACGCTGTAACAAGAAGTGGGGTGGAGGATGAACAATGTGTGCAGCCCAGAGGTCCCTCTTTCTCTTGGAAAGTTGGCTTCAGGCTCTCTGATGGGGTCTGGGATAGTTTACTTACGTCTCAGTTAATTAAACTCACTTTGAACTAATACTGGGTAGCAAGCAGGGCTCTTTTGATACATGTGTATGCCGTGTAATATTTAAGTAAGGTTAAAGTTATCTATGCCCTCCGTGGCTTCTCATTCTTCATGGCAAAAGCTTCCTAAACCCTTCTTTCTGGCCTTTGGAGTGCTCAAGCCACACATCAGCCACACACCCTGCTGTGTTGGAGCGCATCTGACCTTCTGACTGTATCAAGTTCTAACTTAGTGCCCGGTGATTGCCCTCTGCCCATTCTTCTCACAGAATACACCCTTTGGCTGTGTCAGGGACCACACAGTAGAAATAGGAGTTCATTCTTCTCAGGTTCTTGTCTGGAGATGCTGAATAATGGTGCATTTCAGCCTGAGGGTTGCAGCCTGCTGTGTCTTGTCCTGCTTGCTCCCCGGGAAGCCTCTACAGTCCCTGGCTCACTCTGGACCCTTCTGTCCTGCACTTTAGCCGTTGTCTACATTGGGTTCATCTGTAGCTTGAAAACCCTCCCCACTCCGCACTGATTTAGAGGGAAGGTATGGATCTCTTTGTTTACAGGGCTTGTAAAATGTGAGCTGTGTCTGCGGTATGAAATTATATATGTGTCAATAAAGTATAAAAAATCTGACAAAACGTGTTTTAATTTTGCAGTGGAGATCATAGCAGCTGTCACATTAAAATTTATTCCTCCTCCTCGAAGGGAAGAAAGCACCTTCTGCAGACAAAACGCTGGGGAAGAAGACAGGGTAATTGGGCCGCACCCCCAGGCTCTTTAATCTGGATTCTCTGTCTCTCTTGCTGCCTTCTCTGCCTGGTTATTTCTTTTCCCAGTAGCAATTTACTTGTTTTAAATATGAGACATACTGGATGTCAGGCCCTTTGCCTCTGATTTACTACCTGTTTTTAAAAGAGAATTTATAATTAAAACTCACTCTTTTTTTAAGTTGGAATAAGTTGGAATGTGAACCTGGAACACTTTCTGGCAGAATATGTCCCAAGTCCCTTCTGGATGCTGAACTCTGTGGGTTCTCACCCCACAGACCACATGGCAGCTAGGAAAAGGGCTCAGGCCACTTCACACTGCAAATGTTCTATGCTGTGGGGCCTTATGATCTGAATGTTGAGGGAGAACTTTAGGGAATTTTCTCCACCTCTATTTTGCTATAAGGCTTTCATGGTGCTTTTATAATGGTAAAGAAGTTCTTTGATTTAAAAAGAAAGTTGTGTCTCTCAAATTACTGTTTGGAATGATTGTTCTTTCCCAGGATTGGTGGGAGTTCATTCATTCCTTAAATTAGTTTCCTCTAGGGCACCCCCTTTGTCCCAGGTATTGTGCTAAACTCTGGACACATGCAGCAACCCCATGGATCCCATCATTCCAGAGCTTACAGTGTGTGGGACCAGCTACCACAGTACTCACAGAGGCGCACAGACATGACAAACCAAACGGGGACAGAGAGACATTGGAGAGGAAATGGATGGCCCAGGAGGGAGTCCAGAGATAAGACGCTGTGTTCCTTTGTCCCTCGTGGGAATGGGAGGGAGGATATCCCAGGAGGAGGGAACAGAACTGATGAAAGCCTGGCCCTGGGACACCGAGGTGCAGCGGGCAGGGAGGGGTGCTCGTCCCCTGCTGTACTGGGAAGGAGCTCATAGCTCAGAGATGGGTCAGGCATGGGTACCACAGAGAAGAGGACTTCGATGGCTGCAGAAAAGCCATCTGAACAAACTGAAGCCAGGCTGGGTGCAAGCTGCAGCGATGTGAGCTGAGCAGTCCTTAGCCCTGTAAAGACCCAAACAGGCAGCACCCTTCTGCCAAGGCCCCTTTGCCAGGGGTGGGCTTTCTCAGTCTGAGAAATGGGACACAGAGAGAATGCCAATGAAGTCCTAGGGGTGAACACTTGTGTTCAGGGTTACACAGTGACTTCAAATTGAGCCCTGTGCTTTGGATCAGTCAGGAAGAGGGAAGCTGTGTTTCAAGGGCATGACCCTGAATGCTCATGTGAGAGTGCATGTCTGTCCTTGATCCGGCACATGCATGTGGCTGCATGCCTACCCTTGCTCATGAGAATTTTGAGGGAAGGGAAGCAAGCCAGGGGTCCATGTTTCTGCCCCTTCATCAGCCCCATGAGAAGGGGAAGGATACCCCACCCAGCAGCAAAAGTGCTGTGTCCTTGAGGACAGCTGAGGAAACTTCACAATATTGGTTCCTACGGTTTTTTCCACAATATCAAAGTGTTCGCTGTGGAGAGAAAAGCAGTGAGTTCAGCTGTGGGAAGAGAACGACAGCCCACACCGCCTCAACATCACCAGCTGATTTCTGCTGACCGTCATGAACAGCTGTTTGGATGGTGTTTTGTCTGTCTAGCGCTTGCTATTTATTCTGTAATGTTAGCTTGCTTATATCCTTAACAACCTCACATATTCACAGTTGAAAGTATGACTATAGCCATCATTCTCCAGACCATACGGAACAGAGAACTGGGTTCATGTGAGGCCTGGCACTTTGTGAGAGCACATTATGCAACATAATGATGTTTTAAACTTCAGGCCCTCTGCTACAGCAGAGCCAACACTCTGTAAAGGAATTCAAAACACGCAGCAGGCCATCCTTCACCAAGTTGGAAGGTTCTAGGTGAACTTGGAGGTTTAGGGTTGTTTTCTTAAGGTGGGGCTTACGTGCAATCACTGTGAATGGTTTCTGAATCTTTTTACAGGAGGAATTGAGGGGTGGGGGTAAAAGTTATTTCCCCCCTGAGGTTCTCTGTGACTTAGTACCCTAGACTGTGGCCTCTGAGTACTAGGAGAACCCAACAGCATTCTTCAGGACAGGCCTGGTGGCCTCATGAGGAGAAGATCCAGTGTGTGTGTGTGTGTGTGTGTGTGTGTGTGTGTGTGTGTGT
>LOJH01005742.1:14166-24332 GCA_001685095.1 Ellobius talpinus | reverse complement strand
CTACAAGAGCTAGTTCCAGGACAGGTTCCAAAACTACAGAGAAACCCTGTCTCAGGGGGGGAACAGTTTCTTTTTAAAAAAGTTTCTTTTAAAATCCAAAATCTCTTTTGAAATTCAAAGTTTCTCAACTGCCTGTTCCTGTAAAATAAAAAATAGCTTTTTACTTCAAGAAAGAAGAGCCAGAGCACAGCCACAGTCTGAACAAAGCAGAACCAAACTCCCAACAGTGCAAATAACTCAACGTCCAATGTCTGGGATTCACTCATGATCTTCTGGCTCCTCCAAGGTGCTTGGGTCACTTTTCTGGCTCTGCCCTCTACAGCACACAAAGATTATCTTACAAGTTCAGGCAGGCTCCACTCACCTCTGCTGCTCTTCTTGGTGGTCATTCCATGGTCCTGGCATCTCCTAAATGCCAGGATCTCCTGCTGCAACTGGGCTGAACTTTTCACCTAAAGGGCTGACATACATGAGCCTCTGAGGGCTGTTCCTCCATCCGTAGGGTAACTGATCCCTCTACCTACTTGCTAGGGGCAATGAGGCTGACTCCTTCTTTCCAGAGCCCAGCATGAAGCTGGGTTCATAGATGGGGCCAAGAAAAATGGGTGTGACATCAACAACAGTGTCACTCAGTCATACCCTTTAGTGGGCACCCAACTGCTTGAAAGTTAGGCTGCCTGGAGTTGAATTCTGGCACCACGATTGACTGACCCTAAGCCTCAGTTTACCTAAATCAGAGCATCCATGGTCTTGTTAATAAGCAGAGGACTGTCCACAGAAGACTGGCTCCAGAACCCTTGGTACCCATGTCCAAATAATCCATAGGAACTGGTTTCCCAGACCCTTGGCGCCCAAGCCCCTCGCACAGAATGGTGTATGTAGGAGACGAGAACACACTCCCCAAAACTTCCAACATCTCTAGGCTTACAATGCAAGTGTGATGCAATATGAGTCATGCAGTGTTGTTTAGAGTAAACAAAAGAAACCTGTGTATACTAAGAGTATGCATAACCTTTTAAAAAATTCTCATTTGTCGGTTCCTTCTGTAGTTTTGAAACCCACTGACAGAGGAACAGCTGTACCAGCAGAGAGAGAGAGAGCACAATGGCTGTCAGCCCTGGTGATCACGATGATCAGTGTGTGTGTGTGTGTGTGTGTGTGTGTGTGTGTGTGTGAAAGCGCTCGTATGTGCATGTGTGTGCATGCAAGTGCACAAGCCAGAGGTAAAATCAAGTGTGTTCTTCCATCCTCTCCATCTTACTTTTCCTGTTACATCTGCTTATATACACTCTATGTGAGAGTGGGGGTCAGAAGATAACTGGTGGGAATCCGTTCTCTCCTTCCATCATGTGGATCCCTGGGGTCAAACTCAGATCTTCAGGCTTGGTAGCAAATGTCTTTACCCCTTGGGCCTTCTTGCCAGCCCTCTGCCTCAGTTTTTGACACGGGGTCCTCCCACTGGACCAGAGACTCATAGATTTGGATAGAATGGTTGGCTGATGGATTCCAGGGATCTTTTTTCTCCACCTTCCCAGTGTTAGATGACAGATACCGTCTGCGCATCTGCTTCTACATGGTGCTAGGCACCCAAAACCACGACCTTGTGTTTGTATATCAGGCACTTTACCACACTGGCCATTTTCCTGGCCCATTTTATTTTATTTTCTGAGGCTAACCTTGTGTTCACTCTGCCACCAAGGATGATCTTGAACTCTGAATCCTCCTGCTTCCACTTCCCAGTTGTGAAGACTCAAGTATACCCCACAACACTTGATTTATGTGGGTCTGGGGGTTGAACCCCAGGGCCCTTGCATGCTACAGCCTTAGCCCTAGACACTCCCTTATCCCCATTGCTCCAGCCGTGCCTCTATGCCCAGCCAGATTTCGCATAGGATACTGGTTTGTAGAGAGCAGCCTGACGCAGCAGGCAGAAAATGGTTAACCAGACTCTTTGGGGAGAAAGGTAACTTAAGCCCCATCTTCCAGAAGTAGAGGCAAAGGCCAAGGCAGAGGTGGGGCTGCAAGGTGAGATAGAACCTGGGCCATATGCTGGGGAGCTAAACAGCCAGGGCTTTCACCAGAGTGCTTTCTTCTCCTGCCTTCCAGAGCAGTGTTCACAGATATGCTGCAATCAGATTGGCCTCTAGTGCTAGGATGGGGATGCGGAGTGGGATCAGGCTGGTTGATGGAGGGTAACACTAGCTCTCTCCGTGGCTTTCCCAGACAACATCAATCCTGACTTCAACTTCCCCAGAGTCTCAGAGACGTTAAGGGCCTGAGCAGGGTCACACAGCATATCAATCAGGTGCTGGACTTTCTGATCCTGGAGGTCCCTAACTTTAGAGTTTCCTCTACGGCACTACTCAACCAGCCTGGCCCAAGATCACTGCTTGGGTGACAAGGGAGAGTAATGAGAGCTCCTAGAGCCTTTGCAGAGGACTTGCATTGGATCCAGGCCAGATCCCTCCATGTGAGGGTGGCAGAAAGCCTTTAAGCAATAGGATCGGTACTAGTTCTGCTCCTCTGCGCACCAGGGAGGATCAGATGCTCGGAGGAAGGAAAGAAGAGGAGGAGAGAGGGAGGAGGTGGGAGGGCTGGGATGCTGAGATGAGAGGCAGGTCCCCAGGGGAGCCCTCAGCCTCATTCTCCTGCCCCCTTCTGCCTTGCCCCACACCCTCTCTCAGGCTCTACCTGTTACTCCCTGCCCCATTCTGCTGCTCACAGTCCTCTTTTCTCTGGATACCTGGGTTTCTCCCCGTTGCCCACATTCTACCTCCTCATCCCCCATCACACACAGCCGCCAGGCTCTGAACATCTCTGTGATTGACACCCTTGCTATGGAGACATAAAATGACTGCTACACTTGATTAGTGAGACTCAGAACCAATTAGCCCTGTCACCAGCCCAGGCTCTTTTCCCACAGTGCACCCTTTTGTCCTTTTCTCCTACACGGGGGGCCCCACTGGGTGCCTAGGAGTCCAGAAGACTGACAATCTTCTCTCGAGCAGGCCCACCTGGAAAACAGAAGCCAGTCCGGGAGAGGGACTCTGCCACAGGTCTTCTCCCACAGCCACTATGAGGAGGGGGGTCCCCAGGTTCCAGCTCTGCCATTGGCCTCATCAACTCTTCCTTCTGCCCATCTTATGTTTGCACCAAGGGCTTCAGGCTCTGGGGGAGATGCCAGCCGGGTGCCTACAGTGCTTCAGCGTGAGGAGGTGTGCTGGTACCCTCTGGCTCAGGGTGGCTAAGCAAGGGTTTGGCAGGCCATCTTTGCCTGTTCTGTTTGAGGATGAGTGTCTTGTTCCAACAAGGAGACACCCCAAGGGTGGCCCACTTCAAGCCCCAGTGAGTCACTTATAGAGTGAGGGGCTGGCAGAAGCTGGCTCTGTGGCTCTTGGCGACCAGCAGAGCCCAGGATCCATGGGCCCATGCCAGGCGGGAACTCGTGTCAACTTCTGGCTCCTGGAAATCCCGAGGGGAGGATTGGGACTGTGGACTCCAAGCCTTGGGAGAGAAAGCTCAGCCTGTGTGCCCTGGGGAGGTGACCCTGGGGGACCCGGCTGGATGGAGGACATTAACGAGCACTCCATCTGGTGCCACCCTCTACAGGGAGCTGACACAGCACTTGGGTGGGAGGAGTGGGCGGTCTCCAAGGTTAGTACAGGCTCAGATTTTCCAATCCAGGAAACTGTAAAGAAGGAGGGATTGAGGTCAGGAAGCTAGAGAAGCTAGCTCATCAGTAGTGAGTGACTGGGACCTTGGGAGACCCAGGTTCAGATGGGCCTCACCAACAGGACAGTCCAGGATGGAAGTGAGACTTCTTCCCAGCCCAAGCTCAGCTACTCCACTATCCTACCTCATGTACCTTGGAGGCTTGTGACCCTGACTTGAATTGGAGATCTTCCCTTCTCTGAAACCATAGGGAGGATATCTGCACTAGTTGGTACACTAAGACTCTGGGGTATGGGAAGAGCCGTTATATACTTCCTATGGGAGATGGCAGGGAACTTAGAAGCAAAATAAAAACTCATAAAACAGTAATTAAGTCCTCACATAACCTGTATTGTAGGTGTCATTTTACAGATAAGTGATTCTGGTAAGAAGTCACTTCTCACACCCCAGCCACCTAGCTAGAAGTTGGATGTAGACAGAGGTTTCTGTCCCACCCAGTCCCGCAGCTATTCAGTCCCAAAGAAACACATAGGGGCCTACATTAGTCATAAACTGATTGGCCTATCAGCTCAGGCTTCTTATTTACTAGCTCTTACATCTTAAATTAACCCATAATTCTTCTCATTAACTAATTCTTACATTTTAAATTAATCCATAATTCTTGTCTGTTTTAGCCATGTAGCTTAGTAATGCTCATCTTGCTTCCTCTTGGACTGGGTGATGACTGCAGATTGAGCCTTTCCTCTTCCCAGAATTTTCCTATTCTGGTTTCCCCGCCTATATTTCCTGCCTGGCTACTGGCCAATCAGTGTCTTACTAAACCAACACAAGTGACAAAACAGGGTTCCACAGTACTTCCCCCACTTTTTTCCTTTCAGAACAAGAACTCTGAATCTAATCTCCTTTGTTTAGTTTTTTTCCTGACTATTATCCATAACAGCTTGTAACCAACACTCTAAACAAAGACAAACAGCCATAATCCATTTTGGGGGGTAATGTGAATGTAGTTTTCTAGGCTATTTCCCGCTGATTGGGGGAGCTGATAATCTTATGAAAATCTAAGGAAAATTTCAGATTATGGTCAAGTCCTAACTGGAATATTCTGTAAAGCTTGATCGTCTCAGCCAACAGTCTTGAGGCTGTTCTAGACGTAGAACTCAAAGGAAACTCCAACAGGGATCCTCTGAAATGTTGGATCATCTGGGCCATCCACTTCTATCAGAGATTTTTCAGGGAGTGTTCCTTGATCAAACCTGATTCCTCTTAACTCAAAATGAATCCACAGCCTCTCGTTTCCTGTGGAAACAAAAGCAAAACCTCTTCTCCAAAGTAACATATATTTTGACTTCAATTTTGAAGACGAGACATTTTCAAAATATATGTGTTATATTAATCAAGCAGCATTTATAATCAAATGTCTTTTAGCAGCTGTTGCTTCTTCCTCAACTGTCAAACAATTCAAAGACAACACAATAACAAAGTATCCAGATTCTCTGTGTATTTTCCATCTTTACATGGCTTTATTTTAAGCTCTATTTCTTTNTCCTGTGGAAACAAAAGCAAAACCTCTTCTCCAAAGTAACATATATTTTGACTTCAATTTTGAAGACGAGACATTTTCAAAATATATGTGTTATATTAATCAAGCAGCATTTATAATCAAATGTCTTTTAGCAGCTGTTGCTTCTTCCTCAACTGTCAAACAATTCAAAGACAACACAATAACAAAGTATCCAGATTCTCTGTGTATTTTCCATCTTTACATGGCTTTATTTTAAGCTCTATTTCTTTTATTTTTATGTTTAATTTTTGGTTTTTTGTGACAGGGTTTCTCTGTGAATCTTTGGCTCTCCTGGAACTTACAGGTTGTCCTTGAACTCACAGAGATCCACCTGCCTCTGCCTCCCAAGTCCTGGGATCAAAGGTGTGTGTCACCACATCCAACTATTCTCTTTTCTTTTCTTCTTTTTGTTAAGGACTTTATCTTTTTTCTTTTCTCTTCCAAGACTACATATATTTTAAAACACACTGTAAACTATTTAGAGGTTTTTTTGTTTGTCTGAATCTATCTTTACTGTATATGTCTTTTTTTCTGACCCCATGAGTTTTTAATTTGCTAAGCGATATGACTAGGATTAAAGCCATGACTTTGATAACTGGATCCACCCACCCCATTCCCTAGCTTTCTGAGAGTCTAGCTTCACAGCAGAGGTACTGGTGGGAGCCATGCTTATTGCCACAACTCCGTGGAGTTTCAAGGTCCCTGCTACCACAAGAAGCATGCTGTTGACTATTCATAAACACCATTTAAGTGTTTGGTGGCAGGGCCTCTTAAAAGAGGTGCAAGACTTTTGCAGCTAAAGCTGAGTCAGGAAGCCTCTCTTAATGAGACATGCTTGCCTCTAGCAAATAGAGCCCACCCGAGAAAATGCTGCTACCAAGAAGCCATGCTTAACTCTGTTCTTTTGTGTCTATAATTCCTTCCCAAGTGCTCTCAGGTTTTATGTGGATGTAGCTGTCCACACTGGTGACATTTGTAAACAGAGGTTTCTGTCCCGCCTGGTCCTGCAGTCATTCAGTCTCAAAGAAACACACAGAGGCCTACATTAATTATAAACTGGTTGTAAGAATTAGTTAATAAGAAGCCTGAGCTAATAGGCTTTATAATTAATGTAAGCCTCTGTGTGTTTCTTTAGGTCTGAATGGCTGTGGGACTGGGCAGGACAGAAACCTCCGTCAACAGTTGGAGAGCTGGATCTCAGTGCTCAGGCAACCTGGGTCTTGAATCTAAACCACTGAAGAGCTATTCATGAGACAAATGCTGGCACTTCCTGTGACAGGAACAGGGGACCCAGGGATGAAAAAGTCCACAGGGCTCTAAACATAAGCTTGTTGGTCTTCCCCCTTACTTATCTACCCACCCACTTAACCGTCCATTCACAGTCTGTCCATTTACTCTTCTTTTGTCTGTCTTCTCACTCAAACAGGCATCCAGCACATCATCCTTCCATTCATCATCTCTCTATGCCTCTGTCCATCCATCCATCCATTTCCCCAATTGTTCATCATTCATCTATTCATATGTCATCCTCCCACATACATTTATCTATCCACTCTTATCTGTTCATTTACCCATACACCATCTATTCACCACCCATCCATCCACTTATCCATCCATTTATCATTTATCTGCCAGCCTACCCATAAACCATCCATCCACTGTTCTATTTATTCAACATCCATTCACTTGTTTGTCCATTTATCCATCCAACTACCCATCAGTTCATGTATCAGCCATCTATCTGCCTACCCACTTATGCACTCACTTACCCATCCATTCATTCATCATCTCTCTGTCTGTTTACTCATCACTCTCTCCATTCATCCACCCATATATTTGGTTCATCATCCATCTATCTATTTGTCCACTGATCTATGTACTCACCAGTCCATCCATTCATCACCCACCCCTCAATTCACCCACTCACCTATCCATCTTCTCATCCATTCTCCTGATTGTACTCCCTGTCAAATCCCCCATGTTTAGCACAGTTCTTGGTGCACATATCTTCAACAGTATTTGCTGAAGGAATAAAAACAGATGTGGTCCCTACCCAAGAGCTCTAGCTTCTCACCTTTTCCCAGTCTCACTACAAAACAGGGTCCTGGGTATTGCTTGCCATCTCACCTTGGGAAACTCCCGTGGCAAGCTGCATACACTTTCCCAACTATCAAGCACCATAAGCTGTACCCAGCATTAAGCTCCTGAGCTGCTGTCACGGGGCCTGTGCAATGGTGCAGAGCTCCCAGCTCTGACTGTGAGACCTGTCAGACACTTCCCCTGGACCTGCCAGCAGGCCCAGAAATGAAAGGAAACTGATGTTTAATGACTATCCATAAGATGCCAGGGACCTTCACATACAGTAACCTTCTCTTTCCTTGTATAGAATGAAAAAATAAGACCCCAAAAATGCCCATCATTTTCTCGAGACAACAGCAGAACCTAATCTTGAACCCAGGTCTGCGAGGTCCACACCTCCCAGAAATGTTGTTTCTGTTGTTTTTGACCCTTTCCTATAACACTTGATGCTTCTAATGTCCTGCCACTCAAGCCCCTGCATCCCCTATGTTTAAAGCTGCTCAGCCAGCTTCTGGCAGAACCTTTACAGAAGGTTTCCATTTGACTTTTGCATTGATTATTTCCTTTTTCTTTTATTTGCCACAGAAAAGCCAATGTAAATGTTCCCTCAGTCCCAGGTTAACCCTTGTTCTGTGAAGGCCTTTGGTGCTAGGAGAGGATGTTTTGCAGCACAACCAGGCTCCCTGTAGGCTGTTTCAAAGATCTTCACTGAGATTCATTCACACTTGGCTGCACTGTCCAGCACACTCACTCCGTGGCAGAACCCCGGGCTTCAAATTTGCCACCTTCACACAAGCATGGCCTTGGCCGCCCTCCTAGGATCCAGGTAGAAATTGTTCCTAAAACACAAAGCTAGGAGACTCTTTTCAGAATCGCCTCCTCAGCACAGGCTGGGACAGAAAAAGAAGTGGTCCAGTCACAGTCCTTGGGCCACTCACTGAGTATCTGGCACAATGCTTGCTGTCACCAGCATCCTCCCACTGAATCTTTCCAACAGGAAGACTTGATCTCCATGGGGAAACTGAGGCCCAGAAGAGCAAGTCACCTGCCTAAGCCACACAACTGTCCAGGGGCAGTATTACAGAACATCCCAGTTTACAGCTTACTTTAAGTCCAAAGCTAAAAATAAGACATTGTTGCGAAGGCACCCCTGTTTGCATGTGACAATGTCTCCTAACTGTGGCAGACATTGTCTCATTCCTGGGTGCCTACTTCTAGTGAGAAACTGCTGGACGTCAATGTTAATTCTGCTACAGGCTTGCTAATGCATCTCAAGCTACTGATTCTCCACAAGGCTGAGGCTTGCCCCATGTGAAATGTCAGATTGACCAAGCCTGGCCTTTCTGCTCTTTCTCACACAATTTAGACACTTAGTGCAACTTGGTAGTGGCTGAGGAAAGCTAGCTTGTGTGATCACAGCATGTGGTTGAAGGAGAGGTTCAGTTCCCTTCCTACAGCCTAGCCTAGACTGCCATCAGCACCCCTGACCAAAGTCCCTGAGCTGGGGAGTTACAAGCACTGGGCTGGGGCTGAGCAGAGAAACTATCAGTCCTTGGCCAGGCACCTGGGGCAGGAAGGGACATCACAAGCACTCACTGGCCACACAGCTTGTTGTCTCTGAATCCCACACACCCTTCCCCACTCTGTCCCCAGCCCCTCTTGCCGCAGCCCACACCCCAACCCCTGCCCAGTGCCCTAGCCAGCCCAACTCCTCCCTCGTTTGGCTCTGGCTCCAGCGCACCGGCCATTTAAGGCCCCACCTCAGCCCTTTAAATTCTATTTTTTCAAACCACATTCTTGAACTTGGCAGATAACATGGCCTCCCGACAAGAGCCCTATTTACCCGGCGAGCCGTGAATGGGTCCTTTATAACTAGGCTCATTAATATTTCTACCTACTGGCTGGCTCTCCAGCCCTCCCCCTATCCAAACAGATTCTCTACACAGAAAGACTTTTCAAATACTCCTGTTGACTTTCCTGAGCGAGTGGAGCAGGCGTGAGTGCGTGTGCAGGGGAGGGTATGCACTGCAGGAAGGAAAGAGGCTGCTATTCATAGCTGGATGGCGGCCTCCCAGCCCAGGTATGTGGCCTCACAAAGGCCCACTGAGCCCAGTCAGCCGCAGTGCCAGGGCCCACAGTGGGGGAGGCGGCTCAGCCCTTCCTGGCCCTCTCGTCTGGCCTGGTGACCCTGGGCCGGTCCCTGTTCATCCAGAGTCTGCTAGTTTCTCATCAGCTCTTTCCGCTGGGGAGGATTTGGGAGACAAGCAGATGCCCCGCCCAGAAGGGCTGCCCTTGTGTTTACATCTTACTAAGACTCCTGGGTGCTGGGCACAGTGGTGCAAGCTTGGAGTCTCAGCTTTCCGTGGGCCATGGAAGGAGGATCAAGAGTTCAAGGCTAGGCTGGGTGGTATAGCAAGTTCCAGGCTAGCCCAAACAACAACGATGACCCAAGGCTAGGGTGATCGCTAAGTCAGTACAGTCTTGCTTCCAAACACCAGGACCCGAGTTTAATTCCCAGAACCCACAGGAAATAGCAACAACAAAATCTGGGCCTTGTGACCTCCACTTGCAACCCCAGCACTGGGGAGGCTGAGAGAGGAAGATCCCTGAGGCTTTTCCGGCCAGCTAGTCCAACCGACTGGTAAGCTGGTAAGCCCTGGGCTCAGTGAGAGCCTCTCTATGAAACAAGCAAGATGGAGAACTGAGACAGAGACACTCACTGGCGACTGCCGACTCCACATATGCACCCCCCACACATATGCACCCCACACACATACGTACTCCCCACACATATGTACCCCACACACATATGTACCCACACACACATATGCACCCCACACACATATGCACCCCC
>LOJH01005741.1:16021-33620 GCA_001685095.1 Ellobius talpinus | reverse complement strand
TTTTTAGTTTTAAAATTTTTTATTTTTCCAATTAACTGGTTAGATTGATTATTGAGACAGAGTCTCACTATGTAGTCCTGGCTGGCCTAGAACTCACAGAGATCTACCTGCCTCTGCTTTCCAAGAATCAAAGGTGGGACCTGGCTTTTAAAAAAAAAAAACAAACAAAAAAAACTAATTCTTAGAAACAGAATAATTATTGAAAATCATAAAACAGGGTGCTAGGCATTATTTAAAACAACCATAAGAGCACACAACCCTGAAACATTCTCACGCTCGTTTATGAGTAGAAATATTGAGATATTCACGTTGACTCCGAGTATAGGTGAGTCACTGTTTTCGCTAACTTCCAATTGATAACTCTTGTATCGGAGCGTAGCTCTGGACCAGGAAGTCAAGACAAGACTTCCCATTTTGACTGCACCATCACCTGTCTGTCTGTCTGTCTGCCCGGCTGCCTGACCTTACTGTGCCTCCACCTCCTCACATGTGAAATAAAGGCCACAAAGCCAGCCACTTCAGGGGCTACTGTGAGCAATGAACGGATGGAATAGCACTTGCGAAGCCCATGACAGCTTTGCCTGTTTCAGGGGGAGAACTCCAAAATATCACTTTTGTCATTTAGCATTTGAAAAATAAAACTGAAAAAAGTTTTTTGGTTTTTTGTTTGTTTTTTTGTTTTAAAAGATAGCTCACATGCAAGAGTTTATTTCCAATTCCGGAGTTTTAAATAAAAACCGAGTGTGGCTCATTTTGTATTCTCCTCTGCCTTGGGGGTTTCTGTCTAGATGGCACTCGACAGTAACTCACTTGGCAAAGGGAAGGTCCTAGAAACTGGACCTAGAGTTACTGGAACCCAGCTACTCTAAAAAGCTCCGTGTGACACAGGGAGAGTAGAGACTGGAGCTGCACTGGGACAGACGGAGCCCCCGGATGAGAACTCCAGCAGACGCTGCAGGCTCGCACCCTTACCTTTGCAGGCTGACATGTTGTAACTGACAATATGAACTCCCTGAGTTACTGAACTAAGTCATTCCAATAAAAAGTTAAGAGTCTACCGGAAAAGAAAATCAAAGCCCAAGCTACATTTCCAGAAACCAGTAGAAACTAAGAATAGAAATCCAGGCTACTTTGTCAGAGTACTGACAGCCTTCTGCAGGGTCCGGGAAGAGGGTCATAGAAGAAACCACGGAGCACACAGCTTCCTAGTATAGCCAGGACTGTTGTGCTGTCACTACTTTGAAATTCACCACCTAGACTTCAGACCCAAAACAAAGGTTGTCCCAGCTGTGGAGCACTGGGATAGACTCTATCCCTCCGATAGATACAAGGTCACACTCCCCATGCTGTTGTCCTCCAAGGGGAAATGGCTCTAGATCCTTCTGTGGGCCAACAATCTTAGCTTTCCTCCACATGACTTTAGACTTCTATCCAATAGAACACATCAAGCAGGCCTAGTCTCCTTACTCACGAGGAGAGCGTGCAGCATCTCTAGTGACTAGCACCCAAGGACAAGGTTTCTCGGCAGAACTTTACACAGAAACTTCAGCATGAATCATCCTGACTTTGTATAATTTAAAAAAAATGACTCACAAGAAGACTGTTCCTCCCAAGATAGTATATGAGTTTCAAATAAATTTTCAGCCCCCAAAGCAGACATGCAGGGCTTGCTTCTGAGGTCCACGTACAACAGAAAAAAGCAATGCTGTTGTGTGAGTGGCATCAGGTCCACGGGGGCAGCAGGACCTCTTCCCCAGACAGCCATCTCCTAAGATTTTTCCATCAAGTCTTAAATAATAAACAGTTTCATACTTACTGCAAAGCCCTCGGCTTCTCGTGCGTCCTGGGAGCTGCTGGCCTCAGTCAGTAAGCCCTCTGCACTATTCTGAGCCAGTTGCTGCCTTGGAGGGAAACCACATTCAGCGAGTACTTGGGCAAGGCCTGCTCAGGAAGCAGGCGGGCTCTACTCCCCACGCCTCTCCCCCCCCACAACACACACACTTACAAGTTCATATCTATATGTGATGCAAAATCAAATCTATGACTGAGTCCCACATACTTAGACTTCTCCAAAATGAAACACGTAAAGATGTCAGCTGGCTAGCAATAAAAGGGAACTTCAACCCACAAGGCGCACAAATACAAACACCCTGAGATACTGAACCAAAAGAAAAAGCCAGTCTGGCCTCAAGATTCTGCCCACCCCACCCCACCCCACCGCACCCCATGAGCGCTGCTATTTGTAGAGTTCTAGGTTGAGAGGAAGTCAGGAACCAGGAAGCTCTTCAAAGCAGGCTCCCAGGAGCCAGCTGAAAGATCTCAGAGGCCTCTTAACCACTGAGACTTCAGTAATGTGTGTGATTTCTTTGTTCATCCTAAATAAATAGGTCTCTACTTAATTTTTAACTCAGAAAGCTTACAAATGATATATCCACCCTAATAAAACCCGGCTTGTGTGCCCCTTGCCTCTATATGGGCTCAGCCAACCCCTGTGCCCACTAGCTGCTGCAATGGGGCAATGACACTGAAGGAAATGCATGCAAGAAATTCTGTGATGGTAAACACCAAGAAAACGGCCTGGGAAAAAGAGGCAGAATCCACTATAAACAGAATGTAAAAGCCAATGACAAGATGGGGCAAACACACACATACAGCCCTCACTTCATTTATCTGCAGCTACAATGCAGGCTACGACATCTTCACTCAGTCTGAGTGTCCTCCGTGGGCTCCCATGTTTGAGCACATGGTTCCCAGCTAGCAGTGATACTTTGGGATGGTGTGAAACCCTTAGGGCACAGAACCTGACTGGAGTCACTGGAGGTGGGTCCTTGGAAGTTCTGCTGGATTCTGGTTCCAGCTAGAGCTCTCTCTAACACTTGGTCCTTACCATATGGAGAAGTAGCTATGAGCTCCGACTGCACCCACCTTTGGTGAACTGAGACCCTCTCAAACTATGAGCTAAATCAAGGCCTTTCTCCTTGAATTCACTCCTATCAGGCATTTTATCACAGATATGACAAAAAATATGCAAAGCTGTGTGAACAATTGTGATCAGGATAACCTTGGTTATAAACAACAATAAATAAAATAATTAGAAGTCTAATACATTACAGTATGTCCACATCACTCACCCTTATGCAACGGTGAGAAACAATCTTTACCCTCTATCTGCACTGAATGTGTCATTCTGCTTTCCGTCATGGCAAAGTCAAGTTGAAAGAGGGAAGGTTTGTTTTGGGTCAGGGCTTCAGAGAAGTCAATCGATAGTCGCTTGGAGTCATTGTTTCTGGTCCTGTGTGGTATGGAAGACTGCACATGGCAGAGCCAAGCAGCTTGCCTCATGGCAGCTGGGAAAACCAGAGAACCAGAAGGGCCAGGGTCAAAGAGCAGGATCCCAGAGCCAGTGAGACAGCTCAGCAGGTAAAGGTACTTGCCACCCGAGCTTGACAGACACCTGAGGTGGATTCCCCAGAGCACACACAGAGGTGGGAGGAAAGAACCAAAGCCACAGCATTGTCTTCTGATTTCTATCCGGTCCAACAGCATTAGCATCTACCCACTCACACATACCACAGACACACATATACATTCACATACATACACACAAATATATATACATTCACACATATAAATACATACATATACATACACATGTACTCACACATACACACATATACACACACAAATACATACATACACAGACACATATACACTCACATACACACACATAAATACATAAACACACATACACATGCACTCACACATACATACACACATACATACAAAAAATACATACATACACAGACACATATACACATATACACTCACATAAACACATATACACACATACACAGATGCACACTCACATACACATTCATATATACCCCCCACAAATACATTTAATAATAATAAATTTCATCTCTGCTCTCCTGATTTCTAGTCAACACTGTACAGGAGACTTCAGTCAGGGAACTTAGGCAAGAGAAGGAAAGAGAGGGCACCGAGATGATCAGAAAGGTAAAACCATCTCTATTAACATAATGGGACCTTGAGAGATATAGAAGGGGTTATCTACAAGATTTAGAAGGGGTAACTACAATTTAGAAGGGGTGTCTACAGCTCAAAGGTAATGAAGGACCCAGCAAGCTCACAAAAAGCAAGATAAGGCCCCAAATCAATTGTGTTTCTATACGCTTGCAGGAGTAACTCCTGATACATCCAAAAACAAATTCCACTTTCAGCAATAGCTCCACGGTAAAGTGCTTGCCTCAAAAGCATGAGGACCTGAGTCTCACCCCAGAGCCAACATGCAAATACCAGGCATGCTGGCTAGAGCTTGTAATTCTGGCACTAGAAAGGCAAAGACGGGAGGATCCCTGAGGCTTGCTGGCCAGTTAGTCCAGCCTAACTGGTGAACTCTGGACTAATGAGAGACCCTGTCTCAGAAGATGTGACCCGTACTCCTGAGGATAAAACCCAAAGTCGTTCTCTGGCTCCCACATTCATGTGTACACACCATACATAATCACACATGAACATTCATATGTGCATACATATTCATGCATAAAAAACCGCTAAGGTGTTTACAAATAAATAAGCAGAAGATGTGTTCGCTGCCAACTGCAAAGCATCATTAAAAAAAACTGAAAGGGTGGGTCAGCCAGATGGCTTAGCATTCAGGGTTATAAGGCTTGCCTGGCCACATGAGTTCAATTCCCAGAACCCATCTGGTAGACAGAGAGAACCAATTCCCATGGGTTATCCTCTGGTGTGCATTTGCCTACACACATATACATACTCACAGAAAATAAATTAAATGTTTTTAAAATTAAACTTGAAAAAGTAAGGTAAATAGATAGACATTGATGTGTTAGGAGGATCTATGTGAGGTCCAGGCCAGCCTGGTATACACATCAAATTCCAGGATAGCCAGGGCTACATAAAGAGACCCTGTTTTAAAAAAGAATCTGATTGGAGGCCAGAGGGTAGGTCTAAATCTGGGTCCTGCAGGGCTTCTGAGATGGATTCCTGGCTACTTCCCATGGATGGGACAGCTGACACAGGAATGCAGCTGCACCCAGAGCTTGGGAGGCACATAAAGGTTGAAGATACTTGTTTTGGAAATGTCCCTGAAGACTAGAGCCTCAGATATTCCCTGAATGGTGAACTTCAAAAATATATATATATATATATATATATATATCTATTTTATTTTTATATGTGCATAGGTTTATGTAGCATGTGTGTGTAGTACCCACAGAGACCAGAAGGGTGCGACAGATCCTCCAGTCCTGGAGTTAGTGGTAATCTGCCTTGTACAACACAGAAATGAAACTGTTCCACTACCAGCAGAGTGTAGCTAAAGTCTGTCTATGTGGACAGTACACAATTCCTGCACAGACCTACTCCGTACTGCATCATAGGACACCAGCCAGAAATCGTGCTCTAATAAAGAAAAAAGATTTTAAGGTATGAATTACTTGGAAAGTGAATTATATCTTAATTTGAAAGATAATATTGGAAATGGTTTATGATATAGAACAGTGACTATATATTTTTGGAAAATACAGATCATAAATGATAAGAGCCCACATTTATTTTTATTAAGAATGATTCTTAAGAATGACAAAGATGACAGAAGATTTTAAGTTTCTTTATGCTTTTCAAATTTTCTACACTACAGTAAATATTTGTCAATTGGGGGCAGTATAAAATAGCATTTATTTACATAATTTTTATCTATAGAATATGACTGTTTTCTTTTTCTCTTTCTTCTTTCTTTCTTTCCTTCTTTCTTTTTTCTTTTAGATTTTTGAGACAGGGTTTCTCTATTTATCCCTGACTGTTCTGGAACTCACTATGTAGACCAGGCTGGCCTCAAACTCACAGAGATTCCACCAGCCTCTGCCTCCTATGTGCTGAGATTAAAGGTGTGTGCCACCATGTCTGACAACTGCTTTCTTTAGAACAAAAAAAATCTACAAATGATATATATTGCTTCTTTTGTCAAAAACTTCTTCAAGCAAGGCAGTCTGCATGGCCATTTGCATTTAAAATAATACAGTATTGAACAGTGGATACTAACATTTTTATCTGCATTTTAATCAACAAATAGACTTTTAAACCCAATATCGGCCACTTGCTAAGAGGTAAGTGTTCAGGAGGACCGACAAGCCTGTGACAGTAGAAACTATACTGGAAGCTTGGTGTTGCTCTGTACCCCGCAGCATCGGGCACTATTTGTGCAACTCCACGGCTTACACTGCAGAAAGCAAGTTCAGCCAGACTGAGAAAGGCTTTCTTAATTGTAGCAGCCGCTGACTTCCTCTGCAAGCACTGCAATCATTTTCTGGGTTCCTGAACAAGGGTGAGCAGACTGATTACCATGGCCCTCAGAGGCATCCATAAGCACGGAGGCTGGAGAGCACCCAGGAGGCCAAGCCCAGGACGCACCCTGCAGCTGAAGGAACCAGGGCTATGTTCACATCTCAGTGAGACACCTGCCAGCTCTCTAGAGAACAAGAATTCCCTAGATCCTTGTCCAAACCAAACCTTAAAAAATGTTCTGTTTTGCTGCTGGAAAGTAAATTTATCAACCCTAAAAATAACTAGGACAAACTAAAGTGATGCCGAATGAGTGCCAAACAGATGTTGGGCTAATTTTACAAAGACAGTCAGCAAAGGTGTCCCCGAGACTTTATTCATGACAGCAGAGAGGAATGGAGACGAATCTGGCGACAGGGAACGAACGACAGGGCACAATCAGGGGGGAGGGGTGCTAAACCCTTCATGAGTTGCTAGGTTTCCTCAATCCAGTATTCGATCCATTGTTTATTAACAAATGATGGTTAGCGGCCACAACGATCACACTAATGTACTGAATGAAATCTAGAAACTGACAGAGTATAGGGCAACATTTGTTAGCCAACCTTCCATTATCATATCAAAATACCAGACATAACCGACTTACAGGAGAGAAAAGTTTACCCTGGGAGGCTTCAGCCCATGGTCAGTGGGCCCACGGCTTCCCAACCTGTGACAAGGCAGCGAGGCATGGTCAAATATCATGGAGCCCTGCTACTCCCCTCACAGCCAAAACGCAAAGTGGAGGGCATGCCTCATGACTGGGAGACTTCCCAATGGGTCCTGCCTCTGGGTTCCCCCTTCCAGTCTCTCAGCCCTCAACACAAGAGACTTTAGGGGACAGCAAAGGATCCAATTATAGCAACACTGCTCTTCATGACATCGATAATGTCTACCTACAAACACTTGTTCTACGGAGAGGAACTTGACTTCTCCGTGAACCAAAACATCTCTTAAGATCACTTTAATTTCATTCTAAAGCATCACATTTCATGGTACAAAATTACAGAGAGAGAGGGAGCTAATTACAGAGGAAAACGCCCCACAGCGGGCGAGGGATGGCTACTGAAGCCGACATCTTAAGAGCTAGGAGACAAGGCTCATCATGTGGGTAAAGCTCTCTAGAGATACCCGGCTAGGAACAAGAAGTATGTCTGCTGACAAGTCGCGATATGTGGGGAGGTTTGCATTTTTAAAATCACCACGGCAATGCCAGGCGAATTCACACACTGCAAAGGTCACACGGGGAGAGATGTGTATGGCTCCCAGGACAGGCCCTCCTGCTGTCCTCCCACCCAGCAGGGGCTACCCTGCTGTGGAATAATCCTTTTGTATACTATAAAGAGTTGTCACCGGAATTGATTTAATAAAAAGCTGACAGGCTGGCAGCCAGGAAGGAAGTATAGGCGGGACAACCAAACTAAGGATGCTGGGATGAAGAAGTGTGTTGTCAGAGGAGACGCCAGCAGATGCAGAGGAAGCAAACCATGAGTCACGTGGCAGAGGATAGATAAGAAATATGGGTTAATTTAAAGTATAAGAGTTAGCTAGTAATAAGCCTGAGCTATCGGACAAGCATTTGGAATTAATATAAGCTTCAGTGTGTTTATTTGGGAGCTTCTGGCGAGAAAGAGCAATCTACCTATGCCACCCTCTGCTCCAGATACTCCACACCTACCACCTACTCTAAGCTTGTGTCCCAGGCTACATAGATCTTTGGGTTTTTTAATTAGCCAGGTATAGGAAATCAGCTACTTTTTTTGGATTCTAAAACAGATGTTGAACTAATTTGGGGAGAGTGCAAACTAGAATGGCCCAGCCTCAGTCATGTGACCGTCTATCACATTGTCTGACTTTTAGATCCAGGAACTGTGATGCCTTCCTCTGCCCTCCTCTTGCTTTCCTTATCAAGTCCCATTACCATACGCACCTCAAGCTTGGCTTGTTGGCTCACGTGGAGTTGAAGCCTCTGGCCCCTCCCTCTTTCCTGGTTCTGGTTCTCTCCTGCTGGTCCCACATACCTCCTGGATGACTCCATCTTGAAGATCACCTCCTTCCACCAATATGGCCTCATTTGTGACCAAATTTTTATTTGTTTAATTTATTTTTAATTTTATTCGGGTCTCCAGACAGAAGCAAAAGATCAACCTTCCTCAAGATTCTCTTAACTCGGGGAAAAGAGTCCTCTTACTGTCAGGGGTATTTCAAAGTTAGCCTTATCAGTAGAGACAATAGTCTCACCTCAGGGTCTCTGCTCCTGACACCTCACGTCTTGGTTGATTCTGAACTACTTGTGCTTGTCCCTTGATTGGTCAGTTGGCTGTCTCCAACTTATCAACCCCCTGTCTCAGCCTCTTGAGTGCTGGGATTACAGGCATGATTTATGGTGGTGGGTGGGAGGTTAAGAGGAAGGAAGGAGAATGACCTTAACACTGTCTCTCTCAATCTGTGACAGCTACGCTTGTACCTCTGCTCCCACCTGTCGATGTGCAGAAAGGGACTTCAGAAACCACACAAAGGAACAGAGCCGAACAAGGACACAGGCAGCAATTATTAAAGAAACTGAACGAGATTTTCCAAACAGTCTTGGAGACTAACAGAAGTACAGGCTGCTTCAAAAGGATTAACCAGAGATTACCTCTCAAAAATATAATCAAGGAAGATGAAAAAAATACCCAAATTAGAAATAAGAAAGAAGGCATAATTATATACATGGATTTTAAACCAAGCAAAACTGATCATTTTCTATGAAAACACAGATTACCAAAATTAACTCAAGAAGAAGCAAACAGTTCACCAGAAAAAAGGCAAAGGATACAAAAACAAAAAAAGTATAATTTGTTACCAAGTATACAGAGACATGCTTAGCCAACAGCCAATAAGCTTGAGCTGAAGCAATAATACATTTTAAAGTCTGCAGTGTGGGTTAATATTTTAAAAAGAAACAGCAATGTTAAAAAAATGGGAACTAAGTCAGGCACACCTATAAACCTAGTGCTCAGAAGGCTGAGGTATGAGGGTCCCCATGAGTTTGGACCATCTTAGGCTGCATACAGAGTTCCAGATGAGCTTGGGCTACAAAATAATACCTTGTTTCAAAAACAAGAGAGACAGAGAGAGACAGAGACAGAGACATAACACACTCTGGTGAGCTTATCTGTGTGGATTTTGGGGTCATTCAAAATGAGAGTGGTAAATAAGATGTTTCATATTTCAGTTTCTGTATTTGATTTGTTAAAAATATATATTATTTTTATTTATTTTAAAGACTTATTCATGTTAATTTAATATAAACCATGTGGTCTGAAAGAAAATGGCTCCCAAAGGGAATGGCACTGTTAGGAGGTATGGCTTTGCTGGAGTACATATGGCCTTGTTGGAGAAAGTATGTCACCGTGGGGGTGGGCTTTGAGATCTCCTATGCTCAAGCTACCTCCAGGGAGACAGTGCACTTACTGTTGCCTCTAGATCAAGATGTAGAACTCTAGGCTCCTTCTCCAGCATCATGTCTGCCTGCATGCCGCCATGTCTCACCATGATGATAATGGATTAAACCTCTAAAAATGTAAGCCACCCCAATTACATATTTTCCTTTACATAAGAGTTGTCATGGTCATGGTGCCTCTTCACAGCAATAGAAACCCTAACACACGTGCATGCACGCACACACACACATGCACACACATGGATGTTTTGCCAGCATATGTGTCTGTGTACCCTGTGTATGCCTGGAAGCTGGGTCCCTTGGAACTGGAGCTAAGAACGGCTATGATCCAGCATGTAGGTGCTGGGGATGGATACTGGGTCCTCTGGAAGAGCACACAGTGCTCTTAACCATTGAATCATGTCCCTGTATTTTTTTTAAAAAAATGTGTTTTCATGAGTTGAAACTGAAAAGAATAAAATAAAATAGAACTTTTAAACTCTTGGAAAGGCTTGATGCCATAGTTGTTACTGTGTGTTCACACTGGAGAACAGGCTCAGAAAGGAGGACATAGAGTGAAAACAGTTTGTGGGTCTGAAATACACTGGGCATGGAAAACAGAAGAGACAGAAAATTGAGTGCAGAGTGAAAGCCACACACAGCTTGTTAGCCTGAGGGTAAAACTATGGCCCTGCTTCAGCGTGCCCAGCAGTTTGCAAACCTACTCAGGGTTTGTTGGATACATGAAAGAAAATGTGACCAAAAACAGTGCTCTACGTGTTAGAGAGTGTTCTATGATCAGTAATAGGGAAGACTTCCAAAAGTATCTTAGGGGTAAAAAAAAATCTCAGGGCTGGAGAAATGACTCAGTGGTTAAGAATTATACTTCTCTTCCAGAGAGAGGACCCAGGTTCAATTCCAAGTACCCACACTGGGAGGCTTACAGTGCCTCTCACACCAGCTCCAAGGGGGATCCAATGCCTTCAGCTTCTGTGAACACCTTGATTTACATGTACACATACACACAAATATAATTAAAAGAAAAAAACCCACTCCCACACAGTCTTGCTGGTGAGGGATCCTGACTGATGACTAACTAGGCTGTGGACTACCAGATAGCAGCTGAAGACCTAAGGATCCCAAAGGGCGTATCTCTAAGAATCTACCCAGCCTGGCATAGATGGCCTGTGTGGGACTAACTGAAATCCCCAAAAGCACAAATTCAGAAGCCATAATCCCAAATGCTGGCCCTAAAAGACCAAAATCCCAGAAATCCCAAATCTTGACTTCCTGTTTGTGGTTCAAGATGTGAGCCCTAAGCTGCTGCTCCAGCCAACAATGCCTGCTGTGTATGTCCCTGCTATGAACTCTTATTACCCTGGAACCATCAGCCAAGTAAAGCCTTCCTTCTATGAGCTGCTCTGGTCATGGCATTTTACCACAGCAACAGAAAAGGAGCTAGCATGCTCAGCTATAGAGTGAGACTCTGTCCTAATAACTAAGTATAGATAAATAAATAATAAGGGGTATGATGTGAATTTCAGTTCAAAAGAAATAAGTGAAACAAATTTGTTCCTACATATCTCACATAATTAGGTATAAAATTTAATTCACTGGAATCTTGTTATACTCTTTAAGCTTTTTTCATTACTCTTAAGAATTTCATACATCTGCCAAGTTCTGGTGGCACACATTTTTAATACCAGCACTCAAATGGCAGAGACAGTTGTGAATCTCTGAGATTTTAAAATCATTCTGGTCTACAAAGTGGGTTCCAGAGCAGCCAGGCCGAATCACAGAAAACCTTGTCTTGAAAACCAAGCCAAAAATTCATACATATATCTATACAATGAAATAATATCACATGTAATCGCTATTCCCCCCCACATACCACTTCAAGCACACTCTCAATTTTGTCTCAGTTTTATGTAGACATTGCAGTTGTGTCTACACTCTTTTTTGTGTGTCTATTTGGTTTTCTTTATGTGTATGGGTGTTTTGCCTCTGTGTGTGTGTGTGTGTGTGTGTGTGTGTGTGTGCCATGTAAGAAGCCAGAAGACCAATGTCAGAACTGGAATTATTGACAGTTGTGAACAGTTCATTGTGGTGACTGGAAATTGAATTCAAATCCTCTGCAAGAGCAGCAAATGCTTTTAACACCTGAGCCATCTACACTCTGAATATAACCATTATGCTTGAAGTTCAAAATCATATTATAAATATTAGTCATTTATCTAGAGTTGAGCTAAAATGATATGGTCATAATATTTATTCACTGGCATTTACATATGGGTTTGTGTCCATGTTTGTTAAAATCACTGTTTTCAACCCTTAATTTTGCAGTACTATATCAATTCAGAAAGACTACAGTGTGGTCAGGTGTGGTGGCACATGCATTTAATCCCAGCACTCAGGAGGCAGAGACAGGCAGATCTCTGTGAGTTTGAGACCAGCCTGGTCTACAGAGAGAGTTCCAGGACAGCCAGGGCCATCATACAGAGAAAATCTGTCTCAAAAAAAAGAAAAGAAGGAAGGAAGGAAGGAAGGAAAGAAGAAAGAGAAAGAAAGAAAGAAAGAAACAACTTCAATATTGTTTGACAATGTATAAAAGTCAAACTGAGGGTAATAAAATAACAATTCTTACCAGGTATAAAATTACTATTGACTAGAACTCAAATGTGTACCAGGAAGGTTATGATGGCTATCTTGGTTGTCAATTTGACTGCATCTAGAATCAACTAAAATACAAACCACTGGACACTTCAGTGAGACACTTTCTTGATCATATTATCCGAAGCAGGAAGACCCACCCTAAATGTGGTTGGCACTTTCTGATGGTCGACCAGATAACAGGATATGGAAGAAGGAAGCTTTTGCTTTTTGCCTGCTTGCCCTCACTCTCGGTGCAAGTTTGTCTCTCCTGGTGCTGCGGCATTCCTTTTTGGCTATTAGAACCAACTTCCTCTGTTCCAATGTAGACAGAAGACCAGCAGTTCTCCAGGAATCCTCCACACCTCCAGTGGCAGAATAACCCTAAGACAGCCAACCTCATAGACTGAGCAACAACCAGATTCTCAGCCTCCCCTGCATGAGACAACCATTGCTAGATTACCAGGACCACATCCTGTATGCCAGCCTACTAAATCCCTTAAAGGCATGCACACACATATGCACGCACACACACACACACACACACACACACTCTCATTCTATCGGTTATGTTACTGACTATAATAGGGGTATATCTCTGTGTATCTCCAAGTGACACACCAAAGTACTGGAAGCCACTAAGTGAGACAGACACCAGAAGGAGAAAACTCTTATGCTAACATACATTTAAAACATCTTTTCCTTTTGTTTTACCTGAATAAGAGTGAACCTGCCCAAAGACATTCTTTTATCACCTCTACATAGAAGCTAAAAATGCCCAGACGTGTTCTTTTCCACCATTTTAATCTTCCAGACATGTCACTGACCTAAGCATGTATCTGCCATCTTGCATTCTTGAACTATGACCTTAAAATGAGCATGCAATTGTGTATATCTTATAGAGTATGTGCAGGCATGTTCCTGCCTCTAAACTGCTTTCCTATAGGAACATGGGTAGATTCCTTCAGAAAAACACGTCCTTTGTTTGAGAACATTGCTTTGGAAATAACTCCTGTGTTCTCCCTTGCCACTGAAGGCAAAACATTTTTCTTCACTCTTATGTCTTGGCCACATTTGTTTCTGGCTTTGTAGTATGATAGTAAATACGGAAAACTTGGGGCTTCCAGGTAAGAGAGCAGCCTAAAAACTGCCTCCTTGTGACCTGCTGAAAAAGGGTCAGAATGAGAAAAAAGCAAACTGTGCTCCAAAGAGTCTTGGGAATTGGATGATAATGACTGGACAACGGATGGGTGCCTAGAAAAAGACTCAGAGACACACAGAAAGAAGCCAAGCCCAGCACAGCTCCAGTCACACAGTTCCCCAGGGGGCGGGCAGGGGGGAGCAGAAACCTCACCCACCCAGTCAGGAGACCCTGGTCAGAAGAGATGGGCATGTCTCTCCTCAGGACAAACCCACAGCCCTCATAAGCCTCACACCCAATTGCAGGTTTTGGTGAAAGAGTGATTCTCTAAGGGCAGACTCAAGCCAAATTGACGGATCCTCCTGGCAGCACCAGGGCCAGGCCACAGGTCGGATCTTGTGCAGGAAAAAATTTAGTGGGATCAGCGCAATTCACTGGGACTGGAAAAAAACAGGTTTGTCAGTCATATGCAATGGTTACCTATTGATGCACAACAAATCGCTTAAAACAAAATATACATTATCTCACAGTTTCTGTGGGTCAGAACCCTAGGAGAGGCTTTGCTGGCTGGGTCAAGTTCAGAGTTTCCCAGGATGTTATATTTGGGGGCCTCATCTGGAACTGAGGATCAATCCAAGTTCACATACCCATAGGTGGTACTAGCTATTGGGAGATCCTGGTCTCAGCTGTCATAGTTGAGTTTAATGTCAATTTGCTATAAATTAGAATCATCTGAGTAGGGATCTCAATTAAAGAATTGTCCTCTTTGCCTTAATTAATATGGGGAGACCCACCCAAGTGTAGGTGGTAGTCCAGATCAAGAAGGGCCAAAGAGGAAGGTGACCGTCTTTTGCTTTCTTGACCTTTCCTTTGTTCACTTGACCTTCTTTCAATGACAGAAGAAGGCTCACACTATTAGCTGAGGACCAGTGGCTCTCCAGAAGCCCTCCAGGCTTGCAGCTGCCAGACTGGGACTACTGAGGTACCCAGGTCCATGGACTAAGCCATTAGCAGGCTCTTAGCTTCTCCAGCAAGAAAGAGTCACTGTGGGAACTCCGATGCTGAAGCAACTCACCCGTGGACTGAGCAAAAACTTAGTTCTTGTTGTTTTAGGTGAAGTAGCTATTGCTAATATTTCAGTGGAAGCTGATTTAATAGTGTGTGTGTGTGTGTCCACGCATGTGAATGTGTGTATACACTGTCAGTTCCGTTTCTCTGGAGAACCCTGGCTATTGCAGCAGCCAGGAAAACCTCCCCATAGGGTTGCTAAGATGACATCTGTCATCCTGAGGGGTGCTGCACTTCCCAGAGACAATAATCTAGAAGAGCAGAGGAAGCCACAAAGCCATAATGGCCAAGTGCCTAACATTTCCTTCTACAGATTTTTATTTTCTTTTAGATTTGTTTACTTTTATTTTCTGCATATGGGTATTATGCGTGCGTGCATATAAGTGTACTAGGTGACCTTCTAAACCTATTGAAGTTTTCTCTAACACCAAGCTTGGTATAAATGCAGAACTTCTCTGCTATGCATGACTGCAACAAAATCTGGCCAGCAAGACGTGAACATCAAACTATGATAGCTCATGGAAATGAAGATGCTGATGCCAGCAGTTCCCCATCTTAGCAGTTACCATGGAGACAAGTGGCATCAACAGCTGTTTAAAGGAGTTGTCCTTGAAATATCACATCTTATTAGCCACATGACATTAAACATATAGAGATCATGAAGTTATTTAAAATTTTTAATGAATAAAGTGATTAAGCTAGCAATAGTATAATTAAAAATTAATAAAGTAACTATTAAGATATAACACTTTTTCTGGTTTTTTTCCTTGTGTGGTCACATCTAACTATTTTTAGGAACAATATTCAGTCTTTACATTTATTTGTAGGAGACGTGAGAGGGTACATCCATGCCACTGTGCAAGTGTGGAGGAGTTAGCTCTCCTCCATCATGTGAGTCTGGGGGTCAAAATCAGATCAGGTGGTCAGGCATGGTGGCAGGTGCCTGCAACCACTGGGTCATCTCTCTTACCTTCACGTTGCATTCTTTTTTTCAATTTTATTTATTTATTATGTATACAGTATTCTGCCTGCATGTATGCCTGCAGGCTAAAAGAGAACACCAGATCTCATTATAGATGGTTGTGAGCCACCATGTGGTTGCCAGGAATTGAACTCAGAATCTCTGGAAGGGCGGCCAGTGTTCTTAACCTCTGAGTCATCTCTCCAGCCCCAGCCCCCCACACTGAATTGGTAACAAACTACTATGAACTACCTATGATTGTTCCCCTCTGGGCTATTGAGATCCAAGAGGTTAGCAATCTGCTAAAGGCCACACAGCTCGCATGTAGATAACCTGCGATCAGGGGCTCTTAGATAAGTAAGATCCATCCCTTTTATTTCTCCCCAGGCTCTCTTGATGATAATGTGTGATGCTAAGTGAAGTTGATTATTAACTATATCAAACCCTTACTAGACTTGACCCAGGGCACTCCAATATCATGCCCACAATGCTTCACTTCGCTTCTCCACAGCACTGATTATAGCCTGAGATTATAGTTCGGAGAGAACATGCCCCCCATCTCATCTGCCTTGCTCTCCAGCACACATCTGTACTTAGAACACTGCCTCCCATGGGGCAGATATCAGTTAATATTTGCCGAGTTAAAGGAACAGAAATATCAAAAAAAAGAAAATCACTAAAACAAGTGTTCATATAAACACCACAGTCTAAAATAAAGAAGCCAACAAGCCCAAGATGGAACTTCAAAAGTAAGCAAATGTGGCCAGGCATGGTGGTGCACCCCTTTAATCCCAGCACTCCTGAAGCAAGCGAATCTCTGTGGGTTCAAGGTCAGCCTGCTCTATGTACTTAGCTCCAGACCAGCCAGGAATACGTAATGAGGCCCTGTCTCAAAAACCAAATGAAACACAAATAACCTGGTGCTTATTTGGAGCACGATGGGCTTGTTTTTCCACGCATGCCATTCACGAGCTCTCCAGACGAGCAGTTAGCAAAGGTGACAACTTTGCAGGGATGACAACGTCCTTCCGTGGCCCTCTCAGCCAGCCCGTTCGTGTTCATACGCCAGTTTAAAGTTTGGCATAATTCTTTTCTAGAGAATATTCATGGTTGTTTATTTTACGAAAGGAGAGTGTTTGGCAAGGTGAAGCTATCAGATATGAGTCTAAATTGGGCCAGTTAATGTCAGAATTTGCAGAACAACAGCCATGCTGGTTTCCTCTGTCAGTCTCACCTGCAATCCCTGTCCCGTGCCACTGTAGAACTAGGGCAAGAGTGCTGTAGGAAATCCTACAGCCAGTAGCCTTTAAGTTACCGGCCCACTCAGGTGCGGCCTCTTATACTATAAGTGCCGATGTAAAGCGTGCGTTCCCTCTCTCTTCCGGCTGCTGGATTCGATTCCTGTTCCCTGTTCGTGCAGAGGATTGGGATCTGTGAGTCTGCCCCTAAATAAATAACCCTTTATTATACTCAGTTCTGAGCTAGTGTGGGGTTTCTTTTTAGCATCCATCTACACAAGAGAATGTACACTAGACAAGCAAGAATACTTCTGTCAGCACAGTTGACTCAGCGCAGGTAAGTGTCCCAACGGGTCCTAACAATCAGTAGCAGAATAACCAAGTGAAGAATCTAGAACATCTCACCATGAATATACTACTAAAGCCTTCCAACACGGCTTTTCTTCAAAGTAAGTTTATTTTAAGCCTAAGGCAGGGTGTAGCTCAGTGGTAAAGTATTCACCTAGCATGTGTGAGGTTCTAAAATCCTCCCTCAAAACAGTTAGCCTAACTTAAAAAAAAATCTTGATATCAATACATGAGCAGATATATTACTGATGAACAAATTGATAAACAAATATGGGTTAGACCAAGAATTAGATCGAAGCACATGGAGAAATTTAGTCAGTGTTAAAGCTGATATTCCAAGTCTGGAGGTGGCACACACTTTTAATCCCAGTACTCAGAAGGCAGAGGCAGGTGGATCTCTGTGAGTT
>LOJH01005741.1:0-11236 GCA_001685095.1 Ellobius talpinus | reverse complement strand
CATGTGGTTGCTGGGAATTGAACTCAGGACCTCTGGAGCAGTCAGTGCTCTTAATCTCTGAGCCATCTCTCCAGCCCCTAAAGTTAATTTTTATACTATATGTATATTTCTACTCTTATTTAAGGTGTTGTGTTTATACAGCTCATTTAAAAATGTAATGTATAATTAAGAAATACAGGCTAATAGTCGCTCATAACTATCAAACTTATAGTCATGTTAATTAGGTTTTCAAGAACATACAGAGATATATTTCAGATAGACAGGTAATCTTCAAACACTTCAAAGACCTATAGAATATGGCATTTAAAAGGTTTAATAACCTAAGGCTTGGCATTTAAAAGGCTTAATAACCTAAGGCATTTCATGACAGTAAGACACATCTGCTCCAGGCAGCACTAATCTACTTCAACAAAGATAATGGGCATCGAAAAAATTTCATATGGAGTTTCTTTCCTTTATGGCAAAAGCTAGCCATGTGGGCAAAGAAACTGTCCTTGCCTCAATTGCTGACAGTTATGTTCCAAACTGGACTAGCAGGACACAAAAAAAGCAACTGCTGAACTAGATAGTCATAGTATTTTTTAGTTGTGATAAAAGACAAATTTATGTGTGTGCATGCATGTATATGCATGTATGTATGTGTGTGTATGTGTGTAGACATGTGCATGTGTGTGTACATATATGCATATGTATGTATACATGCACACATACTTATGCCTGTGCCAGAGTGTCCAGTAGATATCAGTGAACAGCTTGTAACATTGAGTTCTCTACTTCCACCATGTGGTATCAGGGGATTGAACTTAGGCTGTAAGGTTTTGCAGTAAGAACTTTTACCCACTGAGCCATTTCACCAGCCCTTGGATTACTACTTGAATTCAATTTTTAAAATGCCCACTCTTTTCTCTCAGATATTCAAAGTTTAAAACCATTGCTTTCTAAAAGGAATCAGAGCTCACTTGTAGGGGCCAAGCCAGTATAACACATGCAAAAAAAAAATCACTGACATCTTGGGGCACCCTGAAATCACTGACATCTTGGGTTATCCTAAAATCACTGACATCTTGGGGTATCCTGGAAGGAAGGAAATTATCAAAGATTTAGAGTGGTAATACTAGATGAACTTGGTAGTTAAACTGAAGCAACCTGAGACAATTTCAACAAAATAAGTACAATGATGATAAATTACAAAACATTATCTAAATACATATTGATAATAACAAAAGAATAAAAGTTCAGGAGGGGATGTCTTATCTACAGAATACTTGTTGACAAATGTAAAGAAAACAATAGAATTAGGAAGGAATAATCACCATTTTGCAACTTTAACATAGTTGCTAAGACATTCTAAATCCACTGAAGGACGGTTGTGGAAAAGCACATTCATGTAATATCAAAGTTTCACCCCACAGATGAAGTTACTAACTGTACAGGGGAAGCCACAGTCAAGTGATCCTCTGCATCATTGGGTCGCCTGTCATTCTGGGCTTCCAGGCACGATGAAGACAGACATGAATCACTCCTGAGACCTCTTGCCAGTTCAAAACACTGCAAGGTGAGATGTGGGGCATTCTACTGGAAAACTTGCCTGGCCTCTTAAAGAAAATTCATTCATTCTCAAACTATCCAACTTTCAAAGGACAAAAGTATATGCCAAGATCCAGGAAGATCCAGACTGAGGGAAAGCGACAATCAATAAACAGCAACACTGAGAACATAGCTAATGGGATCTGATGATCTGACGGATTCTAAAGCTGCAGATGAGGCGTGGTGATGCACACCTTTAATCCCAGCACTTTGGGAAGCAGAAGCAGGTGGATTTCTATGAGCTCCTCCCAGGCAAGGCTTCATGGTGAGACTCTGTATCAAAAAAAAAGCCTCATAGTTACAAATGTGACTCAAACAAACAAAAAAGAGTCTCAGCAAAGAAATGGAAGGCATGTATTTTAAAACGGAAATTTTATAATTATTTTATAATTGAAGAATGCAGGAAGCAAATTCTAAGGAGCCACAGGGAACCATCAGTGAACTTGAACGTAAGTCCCTTATTCCACCATGAGCAACAGAGGCTGATGAAGAAGTGTGCTGTGGGACAATGGTCTATACCCTGTCACTTGTATTTTAAATAAATGCTGATTGGCCAGTAGCCAGGCAGGAAGTACAGGCAGGAAATAGAGGTGGGGCAACGAGAATTCTGGGAAGAGGGAAGTTTCAGTCTGCAGTTATCACCCAGACATAGAGGAAGCAAGATGTGACTGCCTCGCCAAAAAAGGTACCAAGCCATGTGGCTAACACAGACAAGTATTATNGCAGGAAATAGAGGTGGGGCAACGAGAATTCTGGGAAGAGGGAAGTTTCAGTCTGCAGTTATCACCCAGACATAGAGGAAGCAAGATGTGACTGCCTCGCCAAAAAAGGTACCAAGCCATGTGGCTAACACAGACAAGTATTATAGGCTGATATAAGTTATAAGAATTAATTAATAAGAAGCCTGAGCTACTAGGCCAATCAGTTTATAATTAATGTAGACCTCAGTGTATTTCTTTGGGACTGAACGGCTGCAGGACTGGGCAGGACAAAAACCTCAGTCAACAGAAGTGGGACAAGGAGGTGGGAAAGAGCAGCCTCAAGGACAGGTGGGACCAGACTTAGGCTCTAACACTTGACATCAAGGGCCCAGAAAGAGGAGACAAGTAGGACAGAGCCTTTAAAAACTCAGAATACAGTAATTGAAAACATCCTCAGTTTGGCAAAAGAGATAACCCTATACATCAAAATGCCAAAGCATAAGGCAAAGGCCCAAAGAGGTCCATGACAAGATAGATCAGAGACAACTAAAACAGAAAAGACAAAAATGGAAGCAGTGAGGAAAAGCCCTGTTTTACCCATGGAGAAACACAATGCTTTAGTGGCAACCGGTCAGCAGAAACTGCAGGCTGGAAGGAAGAAACACATTTCTCAAGAGCTGAAAGAAAAGGTCTGTCAAGCCAGAGTCCTCAGAGCTTGTGAAAATATCCCCTAGAACTCAAAGTCTCAGAAAAGGGAAAAACAAGAGAGCAGGCTGCCAGCACACCTGCTCTAAAAGAATGGGGGAGACTCTGGGGGGCCATAAATCTTGTAGTGTGTTTATGTAGCATGTGGGGGACCCATGTACCCCAAAAATAAATAAATAAAAAATCTGCAATAGAAAATTGCTCAGCAGGAAGGAAACACTGAGGACCAGATATTCACAATACACATATTCTCTAACCTCATGATTTCTAAATGGCATTTAATTCTTGAAGGAAAAAAAATTACAACCCCATCTGATATCCTTCCAAATGTATGTATGGGTTTATAAATGGGGAAAGCAAAGATAGGTGAAGTTCCAACACTTCCCTGAGTAACAAAATAATGACACAAGGAAAGATAAATTATGTACAAAGGTTATACACACAGCAGCTACTAAAACGCTGTGTAATGAATCCATCAACAAAATCTCTCATACAGGCTGGCAAGATGTCTCAGATGGTTACGAACACTGACTGCTTTTCCAGAGGATCCAAGTTAGATTCCCAGCAACCATACGGTGGCTCACACCCTTCTGTAACTCTAGGACCAGGGGATTCATTGCCCTCCTCTGGCCTCCGTAGGCTCTGCATACACAGTGCACAAATATTCATAGGCAAAACACCCATACACATAAAATTTAAAAGATCTTGAAGGACCAGGCAGCTTTAATCCCAGCACTCAGGAGGCAGAGGCAGGCAGATCTTTGAGTCTGAGGCCAGCCTGATATACATAGTGAGTTCCAAGCCAGCCAGGGCTACAAAGTGATACAAACAAACAGAAACCCAAATAGTTCATAGGAAAATAAAATAGACATAAGACAGAAATCCAAAAGCAATATTTAAATTTAAAGAAATGGTAGAATCAAGCGCTGAACTGTCAATTTATGTACGTGGAAATGACCTAAAAAAAACGGTGATTGGCAAAGTGGATTTAAAAACATGTTTTAATAAACACCACGTGTTCTCTCATACATGGAAATTGAGTTTAAATTCTGTGTGTGTGTGTGTATATATATATAGAGAGAGTGTGTGTGTGTGTGTGTGTGTGTGTGTGTGTGTGTGTGTGTGCAAAGCATGAATGAGACAGCAGACCAGGAGAGAAGGAAGATCCCTTAAGGTTGGTACAGAATCAAACGGCAAGGGTGATGGGCTATGTGTAGCAAGAAAGCAGAAAGGGAAGCAGCTGGTGGGGCAGGGAGCACACTGGGAAAGCGGGGAATGTTGAAAGCAAAGCGTGGTAGCACATACCAATGAAGGTGCTGGGGAAAACTGCCTGCTGACCTGAGCGGTTTGAAAAAAGAAAAGAAAAAAATGTATGGAAGAAACTCAGTTTAAACATCAGCCAGAGGCTGGATGGAAATAAAGAATGGTTACTTATATCCTATGTTATTTATGAAGAAAGTGAGGTAGCTAAGTTGATAACAAAATAGACTTCAAAGAAAACTTCCAGATACCACACATCAGTGTGTGGGACACAGTCAAAGCAACACACAGAGAGAGAGACATGCAATACAGATATGCTTGCATTAGAAAAGACAGCTTCTCAAACAGTAACCCCAGGCCTCACCTGAAGAACTTAGAAAAAAAAAGAGTTAAATAAACCCAAAGCAAATAGAACATACTAAAGTAAATAAATGAGATTGAAGAACAGAAAATCAATGAGATAAAGTGTTAATTCTTTGAGGATCAATAAAATTGAAAAACCTCCAAAAGAGAAAAAAGATAAGGGCTACCATTACAATAAAAACACATCATTAAGTGCTCAGAAGATAACACAGCAAGCCACTTGGCATGTCTCAACTTGATGACTTGGATAGTCCTGTAACTATCTAAGACATTGAGATGTTCATGTTTAAATGTTCAAAAATAGGAACACTAACCTTAAATTCTTACAAATGACACATTAGGTAATTATGACTCTCCCTAACAAATAAAAACAACAACAGCAAATGATTTTGTAACTACATCAAGATGTTTTATATTCTGTGAAAAAAAAATGTTCAGAAAACAAGAGTTTTATTAGAACACTAAACTCCTGAAACAGTTTAAACCCCATTCAGGAAATCTCTGAGCCAAGAGTTTCACTGAGAAATTCTACCACATTTAAGGGAGAATTCGCTGTCTGCTGAGACTCCTTGAGACAACAGAAGAGAAGGGAGCATGCGATTCATTTTATGCAGCTAGCGTCCCATGCTGCTAGAACTGTATAAGAATTGTACAAAAATGAAAACATCCATAGACCTCACACATATGATACGAAACTCCGCAAATCCCATAACAGAATATCAGCAAATGCAAGCAATACATAAAACAATTACATACCATGATGTTACAGGGTTTATTGTAGAAATGTAGAGTTGGGTCAGTATTTTAAAATCAATAAATATAATCAACCATATAAACGTGTTAAACATGGTAATACATATGATCACCTCAATTAATGCCAGAAAAATCACTTGACAGAACACAAGGGTGCAGTTCAGTGGTAAGGAATGCATTTGGTATGAACAAAGTCCTGATTTAATCCCCTACCCCCCACCCAGCACAGACACTAATAAGATAGTACACTCGACAAAAATCCAACCCCCATTCATGATAAACATTTTGAGAAAAAGAGCAATAAAAGGGTCAATTCTCAACCTGATAAAGGACATTTATAAAAGCCTAAAATCAACATATACATTGTGAAAAACCAAATGTCGGAATGGCTGACCAAAAGAACTCTTCACAGGTGGCCCCATTGCAAGCAGAATATCCGAGAGCGCAGTCAAAGACTCAAAGCGGAGTCTTTCAAAGGAGTTGAAAAGTTTACAGCTTAGGCTGAGCATGGCCCATGTGCCTGTAACCTCAGAATTCAAGAGGCAAAAAAGAACAGGAGTTCAAGGCCAGCCTTGGCTTCATAATCTTGAGACCTGGGCTACATAAGAATCCATCTTTTAAAAAAGAAATAAAGAGGCTGGAGAGATAGCTTAGTGGTTGAGAGCACTGTTGCTCTTGCTGAGGACCAGGGTTCAGATCCCAGTACCTAGTGGAGGCTCACAGCCATCTGTAACTCCAGTTCCAGGGCATCTGATGCCCTCTTCTGGCCTCCTAGGGCACTGTGTACATCTAGTGCATTTACATGTAGGCAAAACACCCATACACATAAAAAAAATAAATACATTTTTTAAAAAAAAAGAAGAAAGAAAACAAAATGATTATAACATTTAGCCTGTGGTGGGGTCTGGCCAGTTTCTGAGAGGCTAAGTAGGTATGGCAATTCTGTAGCAAATAAGGGAGGAAGGGAAGGAACAGCAAACCACAAGGCACTGCAGCACTGCACATCCTCCAGGACAGCGAGAAATGTCGGATCATACCCATGTAGGCAGGGACAGGCAAAAATCAGAGCCATCATTCACTACAAATGGGACTGTGAAATGATACAGCCACACTGGAAACGTGCCCTGCCAGTCTTCAAATAATTAAAAAGAGTTCCATCTGACCCAGGCCCTCCACTTCCAGGTAGAAACTCAGAAACGTGAGAATCCATGTATACCTGAGAACATGAGCGCTGACCATGCTATTATTAATGCCTGCCAACCGATGATGGACGAATAACATGTGGCGTGTCTATACACAAGGGCTGGGGCTGCAGCTCAGGGGTAGATGCTAGACTATTGCCTTTCCATATGAAGCAATGGCATGCTGCTATATGCTACAGCATGGGTAAACCCTGAAATTATTCAACCAAGTGAAGAAACCCGGCAGATGAGAACGCAAGCATGATTCCATTAATAGGAACTGTCCAGAGTAAAGAAATCTACAGGGATGGAACAATGAGTGGCTGAGCCATGGTGGGGGACGTGGATGCATCCATTTGGTGGGCTGCCATAGCAAAGTACCAAATCCTGGGGGCTAGGGTTATGAAAATGTCTCAGCTCTGGAAGCCAGAAGTCTGACATGAAGGCTGCTGCTGGCTCCTTCTGCGAGCCATGAGGGAATTTCCAGGCCCGTTTTCATTGCTTGCATGTATGTAAATCACATGTATACACACACACAGATAAGAAAAAGAAGAGAAGGGGGACCAGGGAGTGGGTACAACTGCAGTCATTCTAATGCCTGTTTTTCCTATGAAGAGCATCTTCTCCCTCAGCACCTCACCATCTCTCAGTACATGTCTGTGTCCACATTTGGACTGACTCATCCTGGCCAATTCCCATGCCCAAAGTAAAGTCTACTTCGAGAGAGAGAGAGAGAGAGACAGACAGACAGACAGAGCGAGCTGAGGAGATAATTCGGACAATAAAATACTCACTGTGCAAGCATGAAGACCTAAGTCTGATTCTCAAATCTCCACAAAAAGCCAAAAACATGGGGCTGGAGAGATGGCTCAGTGAATGGCAGAACATATTGCTCTTGCCGAGGGCCCAGGACCCACATGGTGGCTCGCAATCATAACTCCAGTCCCAGGGGGATCAGATGCCTTCTTCTGACCTCTGCAGGCACCAGGCATGCACATGGTATTTTTATATACACACACAGGCGAAACATCTATCCACATAAAACAAATTAAGTCTAAAACAGATCCTTTCTAATGTCAGGCACAGTGGCACATGTTTGTAATTTCTAGGGTTGGGGAGATGGAGACAGGAGGATTCCCGGCACTTACTAGTCAGCCAGCCTAGTCTAATCAAAAAGCCTCAGGCCAGTGAGAGACCTTGTTTGGGGCAGTTGGGGTGCAGGGCAGTTAATAAGGTAGACAGAATCCAAGGAATGACACCTGAGGCTGAACTCTAGACTCTGTGTGTATGTGTGTGTGTGTATGTGTGTGTGTGTTTATATATATACCCATATATGTATACACAGAAAAAGGAAGAAAGAAGAATCCCTGAATGGACACAAAGCATAGTCATTCCAATGTCTGTTTTTCCCATGAGAGTGTAAGTACAGATGGAGGGGCTTTGATGACAGCAGGCAACATCTGGTGCTGTCCTCTTGAGCACCATCCAGGAGAAGCAGCTTAGTAGAGGGAACTTAACACAGTGACTAATCTCAAGGTTGGGGAAGGGCTGAGAAGACCAGCAGCATGGTGAGCCAGCCCAGAGACTTGTCACAGCAGGATCCCTCTACCATCTGTATGTCCAGAGGGCAAAGTTAAGAGGCAAGAGGACTGGGTATGACAGTCCATACCTTTAATCCCAACACGAATGGGCAGAAGCAGGTTCTGGGCAGCCCAGCCTAAACAGTGAACGCCAGTCCAGCTGGACTACTTAGTGAGACCCTGTCTCAAAGAAAAAGGGGGGCGGGGAGATGATGCCAGGGTCCAACAGCTGCAGCTGGGACCACCCCAGCACCACTGTCCAAAGCAAAAATTAGGAAAGAAGTGTTCTGGTCTCTCCCTTCCAGCATGTTCCAAACTCCCACAGGTGCCTCCCACTGCCTGACAAAGGCAGCTGACAAAGGAGGCTACAGAATGATGTTTGTGGGAAAGAGAGAGAGAGAGGTAGTACGGAGGGAAGAGGAGGGGAGGAAGAAAGAAAAAGGGAGAGAGTGAGAGAGGAATGAGGAGGAGAAGGGGAAAGGGAGAGTGGGGGAGAGAGAAACCGGTGCATTGTCTATCTTCTCTGTGTCCCCAGGACCTGCCACGGGGCTGAGCTGCTATGGAGGGAAGACGCTGGGCGCTGAGCTAACTGAAACTCTGTATGGAAACGCCAGAACACAGCACTGCCAGACCTGGGGGATGAGAAAAACTTAGCCCACAATGAGAACAGATGCACAAAGACAGAGAATGCAAAGTTATGGAAATAATGAGAAATCAAAGGTAAGAAGGCAGGGAACACTCCAAACTGATGCCAGAAATGAGATGAAAAAGTTCTACCCAGCACCTTCCAGCACCTCTGGAGATAATTACGAAACTTCCCCCTTTATTAGGACACTGTAGTAAACTAATAAGCATCCTAACATTAAGATATTCTGGCATTCCTACAATTTATGTTGTCCAGGCTTCTTACCCTTTGACAGTCTGCTGAACCCATTTTGCTGTTTGTTATTCAGGATCCGTGTGCACACAGCGTACGGAAATTTTGCCTGCGCCATACTTTTATGGGCTTCTGCTCTTCCTCCCAGGGTTACGTTTTATCGTGAATGAGTTGCGATGCTTGAGTGTTTTCTTATGCTCTGACACATTTTAGTAGCAAAGGAGCCGTCATCCCTAGGCTCAGATGTGTAAGGATGAGGAGCCCGTGTCAGGGCTGTCTGTCACACTCCCACTTCCTGACAATTTACTGTCCCTGTTGCATCTTATCCCAATCCTTCTCCAGACCACAAACCCCTGAGACACCCTGAGCTCACCATCCAGCTGGGCCTTTCAGGGGAAGTACAAAAAAGGCCTGGCTTTATCCCCAAAAGCTCCTCCCCACACTCAAATGGGCTTCCAGGAAGTGTTATCTGGCATGCCCAGCTCACAGTTCCTACCTTTCTAGCCCTGTGGTCCCCCGTCCTGGTTTGCCATCCTCTTTGTAACTAACTGTTCTCTCATCTGTCTCCTGACCCAGACATTAAGCTTAAGAGTATTTGTGTTTTATCTTTCATGTTCATCTCAGCACCTACCACATAGTGAAGAATTTATTATGTATTTATTAGCAGAATATCATAGGGTTTAAATCCCTAATACAAACCTTAAAAATTCAGACATTTTATTTCTTTTTATGTTGTTTTATGGTTGTTTTTTGTTTCAGTTTTTTGTTGTTGTTGTTAGTGGTGGTGGGTTTTTGTTTTTGTTTTGTTGTTGTTGTTTTGACACAGGGTTTCTCTGTGTAGCTCTGGCTTTGTCTAACTCACTCTGTAGACCCAGCTGGCCTCAAACTCACAGATTCACCTGCTTCTGCATTCAAGTGCTGGGATTAAAGGTGTGTGCTACCACCACCCAGCATCAAACTTTGGTTTTTTTTTGGGGGGGGGTGCTGACATGATGCCACACATGGAAAATCCCAAGCCTGAGGATATTATATGGCACATCACAGTCAAAACACAGACGCCTTAAGAATGTAGAAAACTGCCTTCAGGTGGTAAATACAAGGTACACATGAAACACAAATGAAATTCAAGCCTTGGTTTCTGTCGCCAAGATAACTCCTATATATGCAAATACTTCAACATCAAAAGCAGTGTGTGTGTGTGTGTGTGTGTGTGTGTGTGTATGTATGTATATAACCCTGACCTTACCAACAAGAAAAGAGGAGGAAAAATCCAAGTGTTCTTTGTGGGGTAGATAACATGGCGAGGGCCATCTGGAGAACAAGGTGTCAGAACTGGGGGACAGGTAGCATGGCGCAGGCCATTTGGAGAACAAGTGGTCAGAACTGGGGGCGGGCAGCATGGCGCAGGCCATCTGGAGAACAAGGTGTCAGAACTGGCTACATTAACACAGTCATCCCTTAGTCACCACAGGGAACCCCCCTTCCTCACCTGTCCCACCACACACATGCCAAGATTCACAGATGCTCGAGTCCTCATGTAAAATTATGTCAGACTGTTGATCATCCCTGGCATAACGCAATGCTGTGGAAACAACTATACAGAAAGAACAACTATACAGATAGGATGTCTTAAGGGTTTGTTGCTGTTGTTGATAATGTTTGGGGGTGTTGTTTGTTTGTTTGGGTTTGTTTTTTGTCTTTCATCTACAGTTGGTTGAGCCTCTGAATGCAGAACCTATGGACACACAGGACAACACTGCAGATACCACGACAAGGCAGTACAGCTCTTTCCCAAAGCAGTTCCCACACAGATCCCTAAGGGGACGGTGTAAGTTTCACTCAGCATCCTCTGTGGTACCTGGGAGTAGGAATCGATCTGAATGTCCATCCACAGTGATGGATACAGAGACCAGGCAATCCCAAAGCCACAGGGTGAGTGGGGAGTGACACCAGACATGGTGGGGAATGCTAGAAGAACTGGGATAGAGTCTTCAACGTTACTCCTGTAATCCTGGGCCTTGAATGCTGAGGCAGAAGGATTAAAGTCAAGGCATGCCTGGGAGACATACTTCAGTTTCACTTGAGGTATGAGCTACATAGTGAGATCTTGTGTGGGCATGTGTGTGTGCATGAAAATAAATAAAAACATGTGCACATAAATATTACTTATTTTAAACTGGGTGATGGTGGCACACACCTTTAATCCCAGCACTTGGGAGGCAGAGGCAG
>LOJH01005740.1:6478-16857 GCA_001685095.1 Ellobius talpinus | reverse complement strand
ACACACACACAGAGAGAGAGAGAGAGAGAGAGAGAGAGAGAGAGAGAGAGAAGCAGTACTATGGGAATGTCATGAAGAGAAGCCATGACCATGGCAGCTCTTCTAAAGGACACCATTTGATTGGGGCTGGCTTACAGTTTCAGAGATTTAGTTCACTGTCACCATGGCAGGGAGCATGGCAGCATGCAGGCAGATGTGATGCTGGAGAAGTAGCTGAGAATTCTACATCTGGATCTCTCGACAGAAGGAAGAAGGAGCCTCTGGGCTTGGCAGGGGCTTCTGAAACCTCAAACCCCATCCCCAATGACACACATCCTCCAACAAGGCCACACCCCCACATCCTTTCAAACAGTGCCACTCTTTGGTGACTAAGCATCCAAATCTATAAGCCTATGGAAGTAAGTCATTCTCATTCAAATCACAATGATGAGTAAAGCAACCACAGGGACTTGGTAGTGTTGGCAGAAGCATTATGGGCAAGGGAGGCAAGTCTTATCCAGAATTTGTACTTAAGTTAGGGAAGATTAATCTCTGGCCCCTTCTTAATGAAAAAAAGTCTAATACAATCAGCCTGCTGCCAGACATACAATTGTTTCCCATGGAGTTGACACTTGGTAAATTCCAGGCAAATGAGAACCTCTGCCTCTGCTGGGGAGATGGCTCAGCGGGTAGGATGTTTACCATGAAAGCACGAGGACCTGAGTCCAGATCACCAGAATGTACATAAAGCCAAGTGTGCTAGTGCACATCTGTAATTCCAGCTCTCCTACAGTGAAACGGAAGATGGAGACAGGAGAAACTTGCAGGCAAGTTAGATGTGTCAGAGATGGGGTAGACCATACCTTGATTGGGATGCTTAGCTATGAATACTCTTGCCCACTACATTTTTAAACCTCATGCCAAGGCCTCAAATATGGGCTTTGCAGGGAGGTGCCACTGTATCTCTCTGTTCCTTTCCCAATGTGGCCACATTGAATAAACCTCCTTTTTACTATTGTTTGCTCAACTGGCTTAAAGACAGGTGGCTAAACCCAGCTTATTGAGGCTATCAGGGTCCAGGCTTTTACCTTTAATTACTGATAACATTGGTTGCAGCAATAACAAAAATGTAGCTAATATAGAAAACTGGCACCCAAAGTGGGATTGTTGCTTTAAGAAACCTGTGATTCTTGGGCCTTGAACTGTTTTGTGGGACCAATGTTTGGAACTGTGGGCTACAGAAGCCCAGAAGGCTGTCAGCACAGCTTAAGGGGTGAATTTGGGTGGGGGGTTGAAAGACCAGAGGACAATGGAAATGAGTACAGTACTGCCTGAGCTCATGAGACTTCAGAGGGGAACAAGCACTTTGGGGAACTGAGCTAGAAGGTCGTGTTCCCATTCTGACATAGAATCGAACTGCATTCTGCCCATGTCCTGAATAATAAAGCTGAATTCAAAAGTAATGGACTAAGTAATTGTCTTAGCTTTTGTTCTACTTGCTGTAAAGAGACACCATGACCAAGATAACTTACAAAAGAAAGCATTTAATTGGGAGATTGTTTATGGTTCCAGAGGGTGAGTTCATGGCCATCATGGTGAGGGGGGCATGGATGCAGGCAAGCACGGATGCACGCAAGCACAGATGGTGCTGCAGCAGGAGCTGAGAGCTTACATCTGATATACAAGCAGCAGGCAGAGATGGAGCAGGGGCATCCTGGGCCTGACATAGGCTTTTAAAACCTCAACACTCACCTCCAGTGACACACCTCCTCCTCCAAGGCCACACCTCCTAGTTTTTCCTAAACAGTCCGCCAACTGGTAACCAAACATTCAAATATATGAGCCTATGAGGGCCATTCTCATTCAAACCGCTATAGCTGTTTAGAGTGGGAATTTCAAACCAGCGTAGGACCTAGACTGTAAAATGTTATATGAAAAGTACAGTCTGTCAAGGAAAGGGGTACGACCAAATTTAAAGAAGCAAATAAGTTTAGGACAGAGAGCAGCTGTAACTCCTCAAGAGATTAGTACCATAAAACAAAAAATCTTGTGTTCTACATTGGGACAACAGGAATGGCGCTCTAAAAGCAAGAATCCCCTCCTCCCATGAAGACTCCATTTTGTGAAAACGCAAACTCATTGGGAAGAAGAGAACTTGATGTGAGAATATTACCGAAGGAGTTCCCTGCCAGAAAGCAACCTCGGTGATCATCACAGCTGTGGTAAAAGGGACCAGACCACGTCTCAAATTTGTGCAGAACTTAGTAGCACAGACTACACTGTTTTAAAGACAAGCACAATCCAGTTATGTGGTACATGCAGGCCCACACCGATGTCCACGGAAGCTGCTGAGGCCAAGCAAAGCCTGTGAAGGGGAGATGACACGGAGACCAAGACACCCACCGTTGTGTGAAGCCGTGAGGAGGAAGCGGAAGCTGTTTGTTTCCTGTTATTTGATAAAATACTGACCAAAAGCAACTCGGAGGGATTTGACCTACAACTTCCAGGTCATAGGCCATCAGGAAAAGTCAAGGCATGGACCTGATGTAGAAACCATGGATGAATATTGCTTGCCATAGGACCATTTAAAATGGGACTGAATCATCTTTATGAGATGTCCATGAGCTTATGAGGGTCAAGGGTGGGATGTAATGGTTTATTGACAAATAGTTTATGGCGGTTAGCTTTGTCAACCTGACTGGACTTTAGGATTACCTACGAGACTTAACCTCTGGGTATTGCCTGAGAGACATAAGAAGTTCCAAAGAGACTGCTGAGCGAAGATCCACTTAAGAGTATTTACCATAAAACAAAAAATCTTGTGTTCTACATTGGGACAACAGGAATGGCCTTAGCAGTATGAACACTTCTGTTTTACAGTCTGTTCTCAGACTTAAGGCAGTCTCTTTGATCATGAGCCCTGTAAAATCAAAACACATACTTCTAACTGGTACAGTAAACCCTTGCATTCCAAAAGGGAGGGATGGGAAGATAGCGAGGATAGACTTGACCAAAGCAAGACAAACTCAGCTGGGAAAGACTGCAGTTCCATGCTCAGTATCTGGAGCTTTTGATGACATCTGGGCTCCAGTGGGCTTGAGTAGCTCTGCCTCGAGCCTAGCAATGGTAGTACACATAGCATCTTTTGGCCCATCTCCACTCCATTCCTGTAGCTTTCTCTGGTGCATGCTCGGCATCTAGTGCAGTGAGACTTCTGGGGAGAGGTGATCAAAGGTCTGTTTACCTCAGATGGTGTTGATTATTATGTCAAAGTTCATAATAATAAAGCTGTGGAGAATTGGTGACAGGTTACTATGAGACCATAGATGACTCAAACAGCTGCATCACTGAACAGCCAACTCCATCTTGGGTGCTGACTCACAAAAGCTGTCATCCTAGAGTCCTGTGTGATGTGCAGGCAGTTGACAGGCTGGAGAGCCTCCCGTCTCAACAGTACTGCTTACAGCCTTGGTGGGGGTCAGGTGAACTGTGTGAATCCTGCAAGTTTCAGGAACTCAGTGAGACGAGTGGTTTCCTGATTCCTGGGAGCCTCCCTCTAGGACAGTGGTTCTTAGTCTTTCCTAATGCCGCAACCCTGTAATACAGTTCTTCATGTTGTGGTGACCCCCAACCTTTACAATTATTTTCACTGCTACTTCATAAGTGTAATTTTGCTACTGTTATGAACTGTAGCTATCTGATATTCAGAATATCTGATATGCAACCCCTGTGAAAAGGTTGTTCGACTTCCAGAGGACTCGCAGCATACAGATTGCGAACCAGTGCTCTAGTATAAAACAGATTAAGATGGAACTTCTTGTATCTTAGGGAGGCTCATTCCACCAAGGGATGTTGAACTCAGAGGAAATTGCTGCATATCTCCAATATCATAGAGTCTTGTCCTACTGAGCTTTAACTGTCAACTTGACGCAGCCTAGAGTCACCTGAGAAGGGCATCTCAATTGAGAAATTGCCCAGATCAGATCAGCCTGTAGGAATATCTGAGAGATTGCCTTGTTAATTATAGTATGGCCCAGCCCATGTGGGCAGCACCATTCTGTGGGCAGATGGCTCTGGCTGTCTAAGAAAGCTAAGTAAGCATGAACCCGTGAACAAGCCAGCAAGCATAGTTTAAAATTCAACGGCTACATCAGAGAGGTGGGGAAGTATTTCTACAGGCCCAAGATGCTGATAACATTCTTAGCTTTTGGGTCGGTGGAAGCTAGTGGTCTTGTAAGTTAACAGATACCAAAAGGTTTTTACTAGTCACAGGATTTTCTGACACAGGTGGGCTCAGGATGGTTCATCTGAGGATTAGAGCTAGCCCAGATAGGTAATTAGCCTCTGGACCCGCCAACATCCTAGTCTCCCTCCACAGACACAGCTGCTTTCTGGTTCTCCAGAAACCACTCTTCCGTATGCTTTGTTCACTTGCTTGCTTCTGCACATGGTCCAGCAGAACCAGACTTCATATGGCAGCATATGGCCTGATGCTCTAAACACAAGCCAAGTTTCATTTCACATGCACTCTGAAGTAAAGGGCAGGATGTGGCTAGCAAGATGGCTCAATCTCCGGAACCCACCTGACTCCACAAAAGCTGTCTCTGATCCACACCTAACTCTCTCTCACTCACTCTTGGTTAAGGTGAGCTTGGGGGGGTGTCCCTTTTATCCTCTGTCCAGCTATTGTTTCTAAGGTTCGAATCCATAACCCTTAGGAACCATATACTAGCTTACAGAACACAAAAACAGTAGACAACCAAGCCTCAAATGGACAGGTAAGGCAAATACAACAACGTTAAATTTTATAATCAAAATGTGACACTTTTGATCAATAAAGAGACTAATTCAATAAACATGTATTATTTTAAATCAGTTTGGTACACATACAGATTAGTTTTATAGTTTTTATTGAACTCAAATAGAAACTTTTAAGTACAGCAGTGTCTGCTTGTGCAGCAAGTACAGTAAAGGTAAAATAAAGTATTTGACAGAACTTCAGGACAAATCAGATGAAAACTCTGAAAAGGTTTCTATATACCTTCTGGATTAAAAAAAAAAACCCAAAGATCATTAATGGCTCAAAATACTACCTTACTAAACAAAGGTGGGAAAGAGTGATGGCAGCTGTGAATTCTGTAGCAAGAGCTTATGTAGAGACTTGCAAAATGTCACTGTCTATGATGTTAGAGCAGTGCTCAAAACTACAGGAGTTTCAAATTAAGTTACATTCTCAGAGAACTTGCTACATGTGCTGACATTTATATGGGGCAAGGAAGTCACACAGAGGTAAATGACAATTACATCAATTTTGCCACCTTCTAAAGAATGAAAATTCTGTGTATTTTCAAAAGAACTTTAGCACTTACTTAAAACAGCCACGGCACTGTAATAAATTTCGTGAGGTACCTAGATTATAATGGAAACAAACTGTGAGGTAAACCTATCTTTCCCCAAAAACCTTTCAAGCCAGAGATTTTAAACAAGTAAGGCACTTGAAAACATTAGGTGTATGTACAAATGTGCAAGTAAAACAAACTTCAGCTGTACCAATAAGTGACAAAGAAACAGAAACTTCATTGTAAGAGTACAGGGAGTTTCACTTTATGAAGAAACGAACAAAGCAATCTGTCATTTCCTACTATAAACACTGGAAACCAAGTGCTAAACTCGGCTACTCTAAAGAAACTAACACAAAAACTTCAATGACATAGGACACCAAAAGCCCCTTTCCAATTGGAGCCTCTGAACTAGTCCATGTGTCAGAGGCAAGGGAGCACTAACTCTACAACTAAACAAATTAGCATTTTACCTAAAGGTACAGAAATAAAAGTATGCATGATTACAGCACATGGGAACTGAAACCAAGGAGGAAGAAAAGGAGTAAAGAGAGAACAGCCTATTCAGCCAGGGCATCATCATTAGAAATCCACTGCAATCTCCTTTCAAACCTCAGGGTTTTACGTTACACAGGTCTCATCTGTTAGAAAACAAAGTGATTGTCTCATTTTAAGTACTAGAAAATGATTCTAAAACTCCTTCCTTCTTGCCTCATGTACAAACTACTTTTCAGGAAAACCTGGAAGGAATCCTTAAGATATAGTAGTATTTGGATACTCTGTGTACAGAGGGAAAGATAATTAAATCAATTTTATGTCTATTCAACAGCCCTATGAAAAATGTTAGTTTCATATAGGAAGCCTTTCAGCTTGGAATTATTCTTTAGTTTCTATTTCTCCGCTCTGGAGAAACCAATGTTTAAACTAAACATTAACAGCATGTTATCTAAAAGCAGGTTCACTGTTGCTCACACCAACAGTTACATTCTCAGACCAAGCTTGACCTCCCACAATGTGAATACATTTCTGTCCTGTCGCCATCTCGGTCTGTCTTAAGGCACTGTTCTGTTTTCTTAATACAGTGTTTTATGAGTATGAACAAAACCTGTTATACATTAATGGTCTGCATCCTTTCCTTTCTCTAAATCTGGAATATGATTCCCTGCACAGCATTGTATTTCTAGTGTATCAAATACAACTATCAAGCACAACACTCTAAAGGTAGTTTAGTACTAGTCAATTTAGTCTCCTTCTGAAGTGAAGCCCTCAGTCTACCTGACTGGTGCCCATCTGGCACTCTTCTGAATTCTGGCCACTAAGTTACACCTGGAGTTAGGATGAAAATAACACAGACTTTAGGTTTTTAAATGACTACATTTAACTGCCAGTCAGGTTGCCTGCACAGGACACCACCTTCCATAGCTTATAGAGAGTCACATTTGGCATGTCAGAGGAAAAACATAATCGCGGAGCAGCAGCCACTCTATAAACAAAAGATGACAGCCACATGGATTCATGCAGAATATTTTAAATATTCCTGTTAAGCAAAATGGTTTAACTGACTTTTCTTCAAGAACGATGCTCCACAATATCCTGTATGCATCCTTTGGAAATGTAAAGGTCCTGAATAGTGGCTTCCATGTGGGACTTCATGAAAGAATATTTTGGTTTCAGTGAGTTACATATTAACTGCCAGTCTGCATTCATTTAACGGGTCTGTTTACAGAGTGTGGTAATTTCGTTCTTTAGATTTGCAGAATTTATAGAGAAAGAAAATTACAGCCTGCACGCCCAAGACAAGAACAATTCCTCCAATGAAGCTGGCTGCATCAAAGGTAGACTTCCGCTCAGGTTGTGAGGTTGGGGTCAGGGTGGTGTTGGTCGCACCTGCTATGACAACAAAAAGAATCTTCAATGAGCGGCATGGGTATTTACAATTTCCAGACCCACCTGGGCATCAAGTTTGCCATGAGTTAAATTCTATAAATAGGGTCTTCCTGAGTCAAGTTTTTATAACTAGAATTTATCCTCATTTAAAGAAAAACCCCATTTTTTTACTCTGTCCAGAATAGTATGTGGCTAATATTGCTGTAAAGTTTCAAATATAAAAATAGGTAAGAGCTCTTCTGGCATATAAACTGTACCCTTACTATTTATTAAGTGCTTCAAAAACATGCAATAATTTTGTTAATATATTTTGTTTAACTACTAAAGTAAATATTTGTTAAAACTTTTGGGTTTTACTAGCTAGACAAGGTATATAAAAATTCAGTTGCTATTTTTCAAGTTAACACAAGAAACAATCTACATTTTCAACAAAGAAAACAGCACATAGTTGGAAATATATTAAATAGTACTCTGCTAGTTAATTTGCATTATGAGAAATCATTACAAAGCCATAAGGAAAACAAATCTAAAAACTAGAATTTCTACAAACAAAATATTAAAAATCTAAATGTACTATCAATAATTCTGTATTATGAAAAAGTGTTAGCAAGTCAGAAGAAATGTAGAATTATTAAGGGAGTAAACTGTTTCAAGAGGAAACAGAAAAGAGATTACTATGTACTTCAATGTCAAACTAGATGGCAATGTATTCTTGAGGAGAGCATCACTGCAGGCTCTAGTAAGCTGGCCAACTTTAACATTAGCCAGGAGTGGACCTCGGCAGCAGAGTCACTGGTAATTCATAAAGCCCCAATCACCTGATGTGACGACTGACGGAGGAGGGGTAGGAGAGGAAGGCCGAGTTGTGGGTTTAGCTGGAATAAAAACAAAATGCATTTAGAAACCTTAAATTTCTAACTTCCCAATTATCCAATATACAGTTTTTAAAACAACACTTTTAATTATTTAGAGAAGCATTTACATATATTCTAATACATTTAGCCAGCATAAGCTTGTTTTTATGTTAAGACATATGTATACATGTAAGACACACATATTAAGACAAAGACTGCAGAGAGACAAAGGGGGACAAGTATATTTAGGGAAGAGAGTTACGGGTTTCATTCTTTTATGAACAATCTTGTTCCTATGACAAATTAGTACATATAACTGAAATACACAACTGAGTATATTATATGTACCATGCGTTGCTTATCTTTAAGGGACCGAGTAGAATACTACACTTTGCAATGCAAAACCAGTCAAGGTCAAAGAATTAAGCAGGCATGGATGGTTGGGTTCCAATAAAGCCTTATTCGCTAGCATGAGCACCCAGGGCTAGAGTAGCCCCTACTTGGATGATATAGTCTACCTACCTCACAGTATGAGGCTAATGTACCATCTAAATATAAAATGACCTCTGAAAATGAAGTTCTTGATTACAGGAACTATAAACAGTGTCTACTACTGAGTATAGTTGCGAAGAATTCTTGTACCAGTACTAGAGGCTATACAGTGAGACATTGTCTCAAACAAACAAAAACCAAATGAACAAAATTTTTAAAATCACAGTATAAAATGTGCCTGTGTATATACGGATGGGTGTACAGATGACATGGCACAAGTATGGAAGTAAACCTATAGGAGCTGGTTTTCTCCTGCCATGTGGTAAGTACCTTTATCTCCTGAGCTATTCTGCCAGCCCCCAAGTTCTAACATAAAGTTAAAATATAAAGCTCTGTGCTTCAACAGTAATTATACACCAGCATTGGGCTTTAAGACAAATGTCACTAGTAAAAGGCATTGTTGGCATCCCAAAGTTAACAGGATCCTAGGAAGCCAAGGTATTCTCATTCTCATAAGACTATGGTAAACTTCTTTTAAGACTGATAAGAAGGCTAGTAAAATAGCCCAGCTACCAGTAAAAACACTTGCTATGCAAACCTGCTGACCACACTTCACTCCCTAGAACCTAGGTAAAAGAGGAAGAAGAAAGCCAACTCCAAAGTTGTCATCTGATCTCTACTCCATATGGTTCATCCCATCTCTCTTTCCCCCAGAACTAAGCCCCCTAGTTATACTCCTAATTGGTTATCCAATACTAATTGGCCAGTCCTGAAATCACATACATAGAAGAAACACTAAATCGACTAAGTTGTACACACACACACACACACACACACACACACACACAGACAGAAACATTTGAGGGAGAAAGGAAGGAAGCAAGGGAGGGCTGGAGGGAGAAAAGAGATGGGGAAAATAATATAATTGTACTTTAATTAAAAGAAAAACCTGGGAAACACACACACACACACAAATCCTAAGGACACCTTGTCTCCCTCTTTTATCTCGTATCTTAAAGGGTAGTAACATACATAATTCCTACGTTAGAAGGCCTGATTATTTTAAGACATTTCCTTTCATAATTTGTTTAAATATACCTGTTGTGAGACAATCTTTTTGTATACCATGAAGATATACCTTCTGACTGGTTTAATAAAGAGCTAAACGGCCTATTACTAGGCAAAAGAGGATAGGCGAGACTTCCAGAAAGAGATAGGAACTCTGGGAAGAAGAGAGGCAGGAATCGCCAACCAGACATGGAGGAAATGGGATGCACAGAACTGAGCAGAGGTAAAGAGCCATGTGAAAGAATGTAGATTAATATAAATGGGTTAACTTAAGTTACAAGAGCTAGTTGGGACAGGCCTAAGCTAGAGCCAAGCTTTCATAATTAGTAAGTCTCTATCATTATTTGGGAGCTGGAGGTCCAAAGAAAGTTCCATGACATATACCTCCTGTGTAACCAAACAACAACTGAGATATGACAAAATGAACTTTACAAATTAAATATGTATTAACTTCTTTTCAATCTTAAGATACTAGTTTTAGCCGGGTGGTAGTGGCACAAGTCTTTAATCCCAGCACTCAGGAGGAAGAGAAAGGTAGATCTCTGGGAGTTTGAGGCTAGCCTGCCTGGTCTACAAAATTAAGTTCTAGGACAGCCAAGGCTACATAGAGAAACCCTATCTCAAAAAAAAAAGTTTTGTTTGATGTTATGGTAAGAAAATTCTATAGATTTCCTATGTGGTTTTCACTATTCACTCTTTTGTTTGTTTTTTCGAGATAGGGTTTCTCTGTGTAGCTTTGGAGCCTGTCCTGGAACTAGCT
>LOJH01005739.1:18115-28291 GCA_001685095.1 Ellobius talpinus | reverse complement strand
ATAGATAGATAGATAGATAGATAGATAGATAGATAGATAGAGGTAGATAGATGAGCAAGTCCTAGCTGGATCGTTTTTATAAGCTATATTGTTAGGAGAAAATGTTCAAAATGTATGTTCAGTTTGTGGTAATATGTTATTATTTTTAAACCACATTGTTTAAGCCACAACAATCAACTGGAAAGAAGGATTCATAGGAAATGTTGAAATAAAGGCAAAAGCTATTTTATTTTGTTTTTAATTAAAAGGGGATATATATTTCTTTATTTGGCTGCATTACAGTGTCTAATACCATGCAGACTTATATTTCAAAATAACTAAAAATGAATAAAACTGAATTATCCATAAGCTATTGCTTAATGGATTGGATTTGTGAAAAAAATGAGCTACCTTTATGAAAATTACTGAATAATGTCCATGTATCACATGGTATTACCTGTGAATCAAAAATGGATATATGTCATTATCCTTTAATGCATTATTAAATGCATTAAAATTAAGATTCTATCTTGGCGGGACCCTTTTCCTTCACGAAGTCTTAAAGCAATTTCCAGGAAGCTGCCTCTCCTGCTCTGAGTTCCCTGTGTATCTTGTGTTTAGAGGCCATTCTTTGCTACTCGGTTCATTACAGCTGTGTGTTCTCTTTCTTGCAGTTCAGCAGGAGAGCAGTTTCATTGGCAGACACAAGGTAAAGTGCGGCCATGTGATGGAATCTTACTTCTTCTAGATGCACCTCTACTGATTAATGTTCTCATCAACTTTAGATTTCTAAAAGTGAATTAGAAAAAGAAGACAGTAGGAATTAAGTAAAGTTATGATAGCTCATGGTTTGAGGTGAATGTCTGACTTCTCTTAATTTTCTGACAGCTGAATCTCCTCCAAGGGTACACATAATGGATTAGCTTTTGCTTCTCTGCTTGATGTCAAGGCTTGCAAAGATGCTGTCTGTTAGATGTAGTATTTGATTGTTCAATAATAACCTAAAGTAGTGCTTCTCAACCTTCCTACTCCTGGGACCCTTTAATATAGTTCCTCATGTTGTGATGACCTGCAACCATAAAATTATTTAATTGCTACTTCATAACTGTAGTTTGCTTCTATTGTGTATTGTGGTGTAAACATCTGAGGTGCAGGTGACATGCAACCCCTGTGAAAGTGCCCTTTGATTCCCCCAAAGGGATTGTGACCCACAGGTTGAGAGCTACTGACTTGGAACTCTAGTATTGACCTATCGTGCTGACCACTTTCTGTCTCCTTTCAGATGGACAGAAAGACATCGAAGATGAGCTTACAACAGGCCTTGAGCTGGTGGACTCCTGCATCCGCTCTCTGCAGGAGTCAGGAATACTCGACCCACAGGATTACTCCACAGGTGAAAGTAGGTTGAACAGAAGCCCCCTCTGGGTTTCGTGTCTTGACATCTCTTTTTTTCTTAAGGCGGTCTCATGGGGCTCCCACTGTCTTCTCACTCACTATGTGTGGAGTCAAAGATGACCTTGAACCTCTGATCCTAAGTCCTCCATCTCTAGGATGCTGGGATTACAGGCATGTGTCTCCACACACTGCAATGGAAAGTTCATATTTGGCAGGCTCGCTACAAACTGAGCTATATCCCCAGCCTCAGCAACCCCATAAAAGGGAACTAAATTAAATAAGAGTACTGTGATTTCTTAAAACATAACATCATTGCAGGTTATGCTAGTTGCTTATTGTTATTGTCATAAAACACCACTACTGAAGCCAGACAGTGGTGGCACACACCTTTAATCCCAGCACTCAGGAGGCAGAGGCAGGCATATCTCTATGAGTTCAAGGCCTGCCTGCTCTATAAGAATGAGTTCCAGGACAGCTACAACTGTTACGCAGAGAAACCCTGTCTCAGAACACACAAAACAAAAACAAACAAACAAACAAACCCACCCTGACCAAGACAACATATGGAAGTGTTTGTTTTGGCTTAGGGTTGTGGAGTGGTGGTCCGTAATGACGGGGGAAGGCATGGCAGCAGGCAGGCGTAATGGGGAGCTCTCCCATCCGATTTTGCATCACACCAGGAAGCATAGAGATCCAAATGGACATGGGGCAGGGTATATGCTCTCAAGCCCTGCCCCAGTGATGTAATTCCTCCCAGAAGTCTCCCTGTCCTAAGCCTCCCATAACAGGGCCACCAACTGGGAAACAGATGCCAGATAGAGAGACATTTCTTATTCAAACTGCCACTTGAGCCATATGTAATAAAAGCTTCATAATATCTTTATCTTTCTTCTCTCTCAACAATTCCCCCATCACCAGTTAGGTTATGAAGTCTCCAAGTCAACACCTAGATCTAAATTTCTTACCAAAATTTCTACTTCTAGACAAACATAGTTTATGAACACATATGTATTTATTTGTTTAACTTACACAATGACTGCATTAAGATCAACTGTCACAGGTATGTATCATTGCTGGCAGAGATATTCATGACCCCAGTTGTATAACAAGATATGCTTTCCCTATAATATAACTAATTTTAACTACTCTGTGCTATGCCAAAACAATCAGCAACAACTTCACATTTCTATGTTTAAATTGCATTATTTCTATAGTAGTTAAGGATTTACTTATATATTTTACTCATGTGTTTTACACCTAGAAAGGCTGAAGCTTAGAAATAGAGTGCAGATACTAGAATGAGCCCTTTCCTAATAAAGTTCTATGGACTTATTTCAACAAAATTTCACAAATGACACTATCACACTATTAAAACACATTATCTTTGCAATGCAATCATTTAAAAATCAATAAAGCTTTTTAAAAAATCAAATTTTCTTAACTGCACATCAAGGTTTGTCATAAAAAAGAAAGATGCCAGAGTAAACTACCATAGTTGTTTTAAAAATAATTTAATTTACATACTAATTTCTCTATAGTATTATTTTTCTATAGTTTTTGTAATACCACGATTATTCTAGATAGGCATTGTGCTTACCCAGACATGCTCAAAGCTAAATTCCTGATTTATATTCATAGAATAGAATGCAGAGTTGACATTATACTTGGCATTATACTTGGTCTCTATATCTATATTTTAAAATGTACTGTTGTCATTGCTTTTAATGGAGTTATGGTATCAAATTGTGTTTAACTAATATTTCAAATGCATGCACACACCTTATTGCAGAGAAAGCAACATACAGCATTGCTTCTTGCTGAGGGGAGCATGAAAGTAGATTTCTCCTTTTCATACAATAGAGTAGCATATTTGATCTTTAGTTTTCAAAAAATGTTATCACTTAATAAGTAGAAAGTAGGCAAAAGATGAATAAATGAAAGAGAAAAAAATAAGAGGGAAGCAAATTAAAACATAAGCTCTAATCCCATTATATCAACCTCACTCTTTCTATAAGCACACTGAAATATCTTCTGAAAATATCAATAATACAGGCATGCAATTAACAAAAATAAAATTCTTAAGACAGAAATTCAAAACTAATGATCAGTCCTGAAAGCATACATTTTCATACACACATACACACACACAGATATACATATATGCCTTATGGATGTAGTGATAATTAATGAATAAACAGTTTTGAACGATCAAGGAGAGGTATATGGGAGAGGGACTGGAGGGAGGAGAGAGAAAGGGTAAATGATGTCATTGTAATCTCAAAAATTAAAACAATAAATAAAAAGTACTAATTTGACCTTTTCTGTGCACATTTAGATAGGATGCTGAAAGGAAAAGGAAAGGAAAAGTAAGCCTTACAGTTGATAAGTAGATGTGTGGAGGTGGTTCCTTTGGTAGACTGCTTATGTAGCAATCACGGAGTGAATCCCTCAATCCCCAGGATGGGGCGTATCCAAATCTCACTACTTTGTATATGGTGGCAGGAGGATCAGAAAATCAAAACTACAGAGGCCAGCCTGGATTATATGAGTTTCTATCTCAACCAATAAATAGCAAGTAAGAAAATATTTTAAAAACAACATATTGAATATATTTTCAACTTTTCTCATATGATTATAAAAATATCTAATTAGGAAATTTTGACATGAAGGATCAGAGAGAAAATAAAGACATAAAATAAAAAGTTTACATTCACTGATAATAATTTACAAAATTTAAAAACATAAAATTATAATACAGAGAATCAAATATTTGTGTGTGTATACACACACACATACACACACGCACACACGCGCGCGCGCGCACACACACACACACACTTCTGGGAAGCATTGACTCCGATGAGAAAGTTATGCACTATTTACAGAACAAAACAAGAATACTTCATGATAAAACTTGTATTCAGTGGAAATATAAACTTTTATCAAAGCATATAATAATGTTGTATTTATTTTTGGAAATCTTAAGAGCAAACAAGAGCTGGAGAGGCAGCAAGTGGTTTCTTGTGGACACAGCCTTTGTAGAGGACCTGAGTTTGTCTCTCAGCAGCCTGTCAGGCAGCTCACAGCCACGTCCAACTCCAGCACTAGGGATCTGCTTCTGCCCTCTGGACTCCATAGGAACCTTCATGCACACGTACACATTGTCACTCAGACACATACATAAACACATGAAAGATCATTTTTCGAAAGTTAAATAGATAACAAGAAAGATGGAAATGGTATAAAGTATTTCAGAAATCAAACAACAAAATGAAATAGTTGAAAAGATTAAGTATTATGATATTTTATTGTAATAAGTAACCACACTTACCTTCTCAATTGAGAGGCTCTCATAGATTTAAAGGACATTAAGGGAATGTCTAGTGAACTCTTCTCTTGAAGTGTGTGCTCAGAAGTCATTCACAGATGGCATGACCCTTTACTTCTATGCCTTACAGGCAGTTAAACACTCCAATTATTGTAGATATATTTTGCCATTGTTCTGTCTTTTAAGGAAGCTTATGTACTTTCTATAATGTACTAAGTAGTCTGATTAAAGATAGCTAAGATTTTCTCCTAAGCTCTGGCATGCAGCTTTAAAGAAAGGAAAAGGAACTAAAGCAAACTGCCCTCTAGCAAGGCAGCCGCTCTTCAGACCTTGGTATGCTTTCTGGGATCCATAGGAGCTCAGTCACATAGTATCTGCTTTGCATTGCAACTGTGAGATTTGTTCAATTTGTTACAAAACATTAGTTAACTTCTTCAGTACTAAATAAAGTTAGATTGTAAAAATATATTACAACTCATTGGTCCTTTGGAATGTTGATTGCTATTTGGCTGTTGTCTAATTTGGGCCATTAAAATCCTATATGTTTAAGTGCCGGATGATGAAGGCAGCACCTGAACTTTTGTGCCAAAGGATTCTGAGCCACGGCCATGTGGGGATTGTTGTCATTCAGGAAAGAAATTTGTTCTTAACAATTTCAGAAGCACTTTAAGACTAAAAGTCACTGTATAAAATTTAGGGGGGAAATGAAAATGTTAGACACAACTATAATATGGGTTATCAATATATTGCTAATGTCAAGTGTTGAAAGGATCTGAAAATTAAAATGTTAGTCATTCCCTGAATGTCTATCAGTTAGGGATCAGATAGAATAAAGATTCTCTTCAAAGGAGTTTAGCTAAAAGCAATTTAATTAAGAGACTATTTACAAAGAGATAGGCAAGATTAAAGGAGCAAACAGCATGCGCTGAAGCTCCCAGAAATTAGCAACAAACTGACAGAAGCCATCACCACCCCTGGACCTGAAGGAACTTGCTAGAACTGGTAGAAGCAGAGTCAAGCAGCAAGAATGCAGTACTGGTAAAACCTAATCTCCTTGCTGCTTTCCTAGATCCCCGCCTCCTCTGCCAGGTCCAGCAAGTGCCGGGCCTCCTTCTCAATGGAGGAACGGAAACAAGTGAGTTTGAAGGCCCAAGGTTCAGCCAGCACAGCAGTCCACTGTATAGGGCTATAGTATCTGCCGTGGATGCTCCTGGTCTAGAAACAGCACATAGATGTGTAGCGCTCTCGGATACATCCGTCTAATTAGCGTAAGCACATCAGATTTGGGGAGTCCCTTGTGATTATTCAATCAATGGCTTCATTAGCTAGAATAGCTGTGAACTAGCTAATGCTAAATTGAACCTGGCATCGTGCCCTTGAGTCTCCTAATCCCTACTCAAAGGGGGCTGAAATAACACTAAATAAGTCTAAATCAGCCTGGAAAAAATTATTAAATAGAAAGCTGTTTCAATACCTGAGCAAGTGGTACTTGATTTGTTATATTTGAAGCTTTTGTTGTTTTTCTTCCCAAGGACTGATTAAAAATAAATGTTAAATTATAGTAGACTTGTCTTTCAAAGGCCATGATGAGCAGTAACTGTCCAGCCTCACTAATGTATGGTGTAAGCTGTAAATATTTTCCGACTCTCTTTGTGAAACACACTGTCCTGAACAGTATGTAAACCATGAGCAACCTTTGGCACCTTGCAGTTTCCTCAGTATGTGTCACCAAGTCAGCAGAAGGATGGCTTCCAAGACTGTAGCTTTAGTTAAATGAGACAGACAAGTGATTAACACAAGCGATTTATGGAGGATGCTAGGAACCACAGCTTCTCAGTGTCCTGCATGGCTTGGCCTGAATGAACATGGATCTAGAACTTCATTTAATTCAAGCATCCTTGGAGATACAGATATGAAAGATAAGGGTGATGGTATCTCAGCCAATAAATAATAAAAAATACTGTCAGTCAAAATCATAACTAAAGCTGGACCAATATGAGAAGAAAAGGACAGCTTGGGAGAAAATGACATGTAAGTTAACCAGAAATTAAGTTGTCCAATATATTTTACAAGAGTTATTATTTCTTTATTTAGTGTGCTGATGAATTTGAGCTCTACTATAGTGTGGCTAATTCTGCCATTCATCGGGAAACTCATGAGAGCTCATATATGAAGAATTTTTTTAGAAAAATGTATATAATTTTGAGCTTTCAAACATTGCATAAACATCAAGAATCAATCATATATAGAATTCCAATGTGAGCAGACAAGACCCAAATAGAATATCTGCAGTGTGGTTACTGCGAGTGCATTGTTCACTACGGAGCTCCACTCTGTCCTCTGCTTAGTTCACGAGAGAACCTTTGAGACATCCAGTTATTGAAATGCTGTAAAACACAACACCACATAGCCATGTGATTCATTGTATAAAGAGTGGAGGCATTTTGTGAAGTGACTTTTCCTAGTTCCAGGAAGGAAAACCACCAGCAAAGATAGAAATACTAGCAATAAAAATGAAACTTGAATCAAACTAGCTCAGCATGTGGAAGCCATGGTCAAGGGAAAGGGGATCATGTGCTTTTGTTGTCTATCACGGTGGAAACCATGTCTAGATTCAACAAGATAGAAGCCTTAGGGTCTACATGGCCGCTTTCTGAACTTTGTCCCATATCTTCTCGCATGGGGAGATACTGGTGTTCCAGCTGCAAACATGGAGATCTCTTAAAGTGTGCTTGGGAATTCATGGAGGGGGCAGTGTGTGTTGAGACTATTTCAGAGAGCCCTCAAAATCAAATGGGCTTCACAATACTAAGAGACCAATTGCCTTTCAATGATTTTTTTTCTCCCACAAGACAGTTCACGGGCATTTTCCTAAGACCACAAGGCTTGTACCAGCATCCATGCTGTAACAGCAGGAACTATGGGCTTACTAGTAGCTCATTCTAAATACTCCACCAGATACCGCAGCATATAATCCACATCAATAGAGGCTGTTAAAGGTCCTCTGTTATGCAAGAACAGAAAGTTTGAGAGCTACTGGAATTGATAGATGACATATCACCAGTATATCTCCATGTGAGAAGGTAGATAATAAGAAATAGGAAGAAAGTTCACAAGCAGCCTCTAGATCCCAGGGACAGGGGCAAGTCCACCGTGAGGTATCACCATGAGCCAGTATGACCCAGACATTGCTGAATTTTTCAGACTCCGTTGTAAGGCTTTTCTCCTTCATGACTGGACTCCATTAATTTTCCATTTCTTTTAAAGATTTTTGGTACAGAGAGATGAATCTGCCTTCATTGGATTATTAATTTATGAGAATATATTTAGTATTTCCTCATTACACAACAGTAGTACCTAATGATAAATAATAATAAGATAAACCTTTATAAAGAACCACTTGGGAGCTACAATGTGAAATAAAACACTGGTTACACTCCCAGGCTCTGTAAAATTCTTTACAAAGCATTGCGAACTGAAATTACATCTTTGGCCTCTGTGCTTTTGACAACTATGCTTTCTCAGTCTTCTCTTTCATGTGCAGATCTAAAGGAACAAAGTCTGCATTATCTGAGACCCTTTACCAACTTTGGGTCTATGCCTCTGCATCAGTCCAGCTTGCAAAAGCAACAAGACAATGGCATTTCTTGGATTTAAGTGTAAAGTCTATATGTGTGATCCAGGTCATCTTAGCACCATTAAAGTTTTAATTATCACATAAATTATTTTCCAAATTGGAATCAGCTGACAAGGGCTAGTAGAGATTCTGGATACAGAGACAGAAGTGAAACGTAAATGCCTCTCTGTTCATAGAGCAGCCTCATCAGCTCTAAGCCTACTTGTGTAAGAAGCCCCTGGAGTTCTGCCCTCGGGTACATTTTGAGGTGGTGGATGGGTTGGGCTACTATTTCTAGGGAGCCTCTTCCCTGGAACTTTCCCAAATGGCAACTCATAAATAGGTTACTAATGAAGTTCGAGAGAATATAGCCAGTTTAGCACCTCCGGGTACATCTTCTAAGTGTCTTGGGAAAGTGACAGGTTCTTTTAGAACCCATGAAGAAGAAACCTTTGCAGTAGGTAAAAAGGATACATGGTTCGTTTTAAACTAAGTCAGTGTTTATATTCTGCAGAACAATTTGTGATTACTATGACCATAATAATCTTATAAATAATTATCCATCTTTTCCCTTATTTTGTAATTTGTAATAACACCTTGGTACATAATCACCACTACATGTTCCACTTAGCCCTACCTAGTATTTGTAATAGGCCAGCTGCTACCCCTTTCGTTTAGTATCATGGTAAGGGTTTACTCTCATTTCAAAGAAACCAAAAGAGTTCTTCATTTTCAAATCATTCTTATCTTCTGTGAAAGATCAAGTAGCAAGAATGCAGAAATAAATGCCGATTTCTCCACTGTTACAGAGGTGTGTAAGATTTGGTACAGTTATTTTTCATGCCCTGCATAAAAAGTTTTCTAAATTATCTTGTAAAAAGTAAAAGTTTGACTCCAGAATGTATTTCTGGTCTTCCCGAGAAGCATAAATTTAGCTAACGTTGAGAGTGTGAGGAATCCCCCTTCCTGAAGTGGGCATCATTTGCATGTTTATTTTTCTGCTGATTATCCTAAATTAACAGTCTCATAAGACATCTCTTTGGGCGCCTGTTCAAGGCTTGCTCAATCCTCTTTGGGGTTTTTTTTCTTAATGTACTTTTAGAATGGTAAATAATTCTTTGAAATGAACTCTGTAAACTCTGCCTTTGAAGGTCTACCTGTGTCCTTGGGTTTTCCCACGCCTCTACAGGTGACTTTCACAGCCATACTCCTGCTCTCATGTTTTATTTGTGTATGATTGAAGTATGTTTTTATAGAAATGACTTGGGAAATTATTAAAGATAAAATATTACATTAGCCAAATTTCATTAGAGTCTGAAGTGTCTTTACGATCTACAGATGAAGTCCCATCATCTTCTCGATCTCCAGGACTGAAAAGTAAGGCAAGAAGTCTCCACAGCTGGAGTCTGACACGCGCCTTCCTGCCACTCATCCTTGTGCAAACGTGTTTCCTATCTGCTGGGTTCTTTGCTCCTGTCACTTAAGCGAGTTTCTCCCTTTCCACCCTGCTGTCCCCCTGCTTCCACTGTGATTTCCAGACTCATGGCAGAGGACTTCGTCCACACTGCAAGGAGTTCCCGGTCTCCATCTCTGCTGCCACTCAGCATCATCCTGCTATTGCCTTAGATGCCTGTGGTTTTTATAAAAGTATCTCGTTCTAACCCACTGTGCCACCGGAGTACCCACATTCCTATAGTTTCAGCTTCCATCCCATTTTCCAAGACCCTTTCTGGTGCAATGCAGTACACAGGATGCAATTGAATCTTCTTGGAATTGGGTCTGTGGAGAACTAAGCATGGCAGGACAGGGTCAGCTAAGGTAGCATGGCAGGACAGGGTCAGCTAAGGTAGCATGGCAG